>CAJQZM010039250.1:49088-106222 GCA_907164665.1 Colias nastes | reverse complement strand
TCGCCGTTCGTTATTTTTTAAAGCTTCGACGGTGGCGCCGTCATATACAAGTTTAATGAACCTCTTTTTAAAGTCGATTAAAACCAACCAATGCTCTTAATGTATTAAAACGAACGTAATTATTTTTTAAACGACATAATATGCACGTAATTTTCATTTTATTAATGGCTAGCATTTATGTTTTAATATAAACTTAAAAATAACGGAAGAAAATATAAAATGTATTTATAACATTCATGTTTCATTTCACCGTAGCTACGTCGTAGGCAAACTAAATTACCTACGAACTTACGTAGTACATGTTTTTCACAACGAACCTATAACTTTTACAAATTACATCAGTCCATATATTAATCTATACTAATATTATAAAGCTGAAGAGTTTGTTTGTTTGTTTGTTTGTTTGAACGCGCTAATCTCGGGAACTACTGGTCCGATTTGAAAAATTCTTTCGGTGTTAGATAGCCCATTTATCGAGGAAGGTTATAGGCTATATATCTTCACGCTACGACTAACAGGAGTGGGGCCACGGGGGTGAAACCGCGCGGAGCAGCTAGTCCTATATACGCAGCATTTCCTAATTTATATGCCTAATGGGGCAAACCAATCAGGAATCTGAATAAAAAAGGCCGAAGCACTTTGATGTATTTTGATCTTTATTCGATTGTTTGGCTCGCTGGAGCGGAGTATAGCGGATAAATAGATCATTTGATTCTTCGTTTGCGTTCTTATTGAAATGAGTTCTAGTTAAGGTTATAATGGCCTTTAGGTTTCTGTAACGAGCGGATATCTTGGATTTTTATTTACTATATTATCACAAAATTCATCATAGATTTTAAGTAATTTGTTGAAATATAAAATATCCCCAGACTTTGTTAATGTGTTTATAGCATTTTAACAATTTTCTAATTCTATTATTTATACTCTATCATAGTACAATTGATAAGTGAACTATTTTGACTGACCGGTTGGCTTGGTTGGTAGTGGCCCTGCCTTCCAAGCCAGAGGTCGTGGATTCGATTCCCACCCGGGGCAAATATTTGTGTGATGAACATAGATGTTTGCTCTGTGTCTGGGTGTTTATTATCTATATAAGTATTTATTTAAAATTATAAATGTATGTTTATCAGCCATCTGGTTTCCATAACACAAGCGAAAGCTTAGTATGGGATCAGATCGTGCCGTGTGTGAAAATTGTCCTGAAATATTAATTTAATTTATTTATTTATTCTATAATTCCTACAACCTATTCTTTTT
Organism: Colias nastes; assembly: GCA_907164665.1. Lineage (NCBI taxonomy): Eukaryota > Metazoa > Arthropoda > Insecta > Lepidoptera > Pieridae > Colias > Colias nastes. The sequence continues at coordinate 104,965 of CAJQZM010039250.1, read as the reverse complement.
ATAAGTTATGAAGCCCCTGGGATGTTCTTGTTATTTTTTGCTCCTAAATCATATAATCAAAAACGTCGGCCCATTAATTATATTCCCGAAATGTTCAAAAGGCACCTAAAATTCGGAATTTAGCAAACAAAGAGCTAAGCCGAATTCTCGTTAGGAACTTTATAAACCTTGGAACTTTAGAGGGTCAACAAGAAACGATAGAACGTGACTCGAGCTATGTTTAGTTGTTAGATTGCTTGTGGATTAGGTAATAGTATTAATTTTATTCTGTAGAATATATCATACATGTATTATGATGATGTACGTATGTGTGTATTTATGTTACTAAGATTACACTTCTGTTTTAGGATCTGTTGTCATGAAGTTAATGAGTAATGATGATGAAGTTAGTGTTTATTTTAAAGAAAAGTGAAAAATTTTTAACGCCGGTAGCCTAAAGCCATTAATAATATGATACAAGACCTTGTGGAATGATTTATCGTCTCCATCTTCGGTGAATCTTAGCGTTTACGGTGAGAAAACCTTCAAAAAGATTTAAATTTAGATAATAATGCTGAAAATCAGCAAACAAAACCAATCAATGTTTCCTCTCATAATATGTTTATCAAAATACGTAGAAATACAAAGGAAAAAATCCGTATTCAACTACTGCCATTATCGAATACAAAAATATACCGGCTGAATTGAGAACCTCCTCCTTTTTTTGAGTCGGTTAAAAAATGAATAGGTACGAATTACGTAATTAATATTCTACCACAGTTCTATCTATAACTCCACTACTTGGAATGTCCCTTGCACCTTATAGTCTAATGAAATTCCTTCGATTTGATCTGCATTGGATGCGCTCAATTCTAATCGAGTCATTATACATTCCGAACTGCATTCGCCATACATTTTATTGTATTGCTGAGAAATTTTCAATTAACTCTGAATTATTTGATGACGTGTCTTGTGGTCCTGTTGGAATTAGAGGCTTTTGTGTAGTTTAATTATTTCTAGATGAACTATCGGTAATACAAAAATTAATCAGACTTCATATTTCTTAGATAATAGATAAATTGACAATATAGAAATAACAAAATTTATTCTAGATCAATTTTTGCAATGTCAAATTTGAATTTGATATTTTTGATTTATGGCATTCTAATGCTTTATATATATAAATGTATAAAGAATATAAAAAATTCGATCACGAGGCGGGACTCGAACCCGCATCCTTTCGCGCCATTCCATTATAATTTTATATAAATTTATAATTTCAAAAGAAAATATTGCAAATGAACGAAGAAAATTCATAAAAACTTTGTGACTATTTTATTCTTGTATAAATTAAGTTTGTAGTTGACTCACATTTTAGTTTCATGAAAAAAACGTTAAACCTGCAATTTAAATATTCAATTTGAATATATTATTTCTTGTGGAAATTAGTCAGACAGGAAATGCAGTGAGCTATTACGTAACACAATATATTCAGTATGTAAAATCAGTATTGTTTAAAGTCTTTGATACCATAATTTTCAAAAAAAACATATAATATTCAAAGCTAAAACCATATTCAATCTAAACTATACTAATAATACCTATTTCTAAAATTGGAGAATAGATACCTCACTTGGATAGTGCTGATCCTGATTTTAGAAGACTAAAAGGCAAGTCATGGTTTTGTACCTACCTTACAATCCATGTAGATTCTTTCTTTCTTTCTTTCTTTATCAGATTACTTACGTCCTTTATCTGGTTGGAAGATTTTTGTTAAATAATTACTTGTTTACCTCTAAATATTTGTCTTTAATACATAATATGACGTGTCCCAAATAAGGGTCGGAAATATTCCCACCCACGGGATTGAAGCTTATATATTTTAAGCCCATATTTATTCAAGACAATAATAAATTCGGAGGAAAATGAAGAAACATTTTGTGTAAAGGCTTAAAATTTATAAAACACCAATTAAATACACAGTGTACTAAAGTAAATACGTAAAATAAAACAGTCCTCTGAACACTTGGTGGACGGTTGACGACAAAGGCTCTACGTTTAGGCTCCGGTTGCAAACAAAATACACAGTTGACAGATATATACTTACATACAGTTAGGAAACTAAGCCCCTGTGATGAAATTATGACGTTAGCACTGTTATAGCTATAGGGCTGTTACCTTTTTGATATTTAACCGACTTCAAAAATAAAGGAGGAGGTTATCAATTCGGCCTGTATATTTCTGTTTGCTTTTTTTTCACAGTCGATTTTGTGGTAATTTTGAGATTAAAACTCGTTAAAATACAAAAATGATGTAGCCTAAATATGAATTTACAAGAAGAAACAATCCGAATTAATACACCTTGTAAAAGTAAATACGTTTTTATCAGTGCTATATTTCGAAAACTTGTTTTGTTATGGACGCCGAAGGTTATTTAATGTACCTTAATTATTTATAATGCTTGATATTTGTATTATACATATATTCAATAATTATTTTAAACCAGAATTTACAATACTTGTATGTAGGTATACCTACTAAATTATTTTTAAAACAATAAATTAAATTAAATTAAAAAACACAAAATATGCAGAAATAAATTAAAATTATTATTACACGAGCATAGAACCTCCACCTTTTTGTTTTAGGATGAAAAAGAAAATAGTTTGACAGGCTTAGTGCTTGACAAAGTGGTGACGTCACGTATCGATAAAAATACAATAATTATAATATCTATCTTTTATGTATTTATGTTTTAACATTTTGGTGAAATATATTATTTCAGTTTAATTTGAACACGTGCTTGTAGATAAGTTGATTTCGGCGATCATTTTAAAAATGCCACGTACTAATTGCGCAGTATTCGGCTGCTTGAATTCAACTATACCAATTATATGTTATCATTTTCGTTGCTGCTTTAAGAGAGAATACATAAACTGTTAAGTGGCTGAATTAATTAACAACGAATCAAACATAATCAGTTACTTAAAAAAACTGTTCATAAGATTGAGAATATTTTACACTATAAAATTTAACAATAAATTCCGAATTAGTCGTAGTAGACGAAAGTATTTTTCAGTAAATAATTTGTAATTTTTTTTTTCGAATAAAGGCATATTTATGTAATGGTTATTTTAATATCTATACATATAATAAAATCGTAGGAAAGTCAAAACTGTAGATTGAATATTTTTTTAAAAGAATACTTGGGACAATAGATACCGAAGCCAAAAATATAGTTAGGCTACAAACTGAAACAATCGATATTTATTTAACGTGAAGTCATTGACATCACTTTTCTATACTATGTATCTTTGTCATTCAAAATCTGTGGATGTGTCACCCGCTACTATCGATCCCCCTGAATACCCTTATGATTCTCGTAAACACGCTTGCTTGTGTGCGTGTGCCATTTCGAACGTTTTGTATGAAGTTTCCTTACTGTATGTATCTGTATATTGTGCAAAATATTTACTCGGGAGTTAATCTTTTGTGACGGGACAATGACGAAGTGTGTTTATTTACTGGGATTTGTGGAATTTAAAAGTTCCAGTACTCAGTTGCGGTTTTATATTCCTGTTTTCGTTTGGTTCACGTTTGTTTTTTGGCGCTTTCAACGACGTATTTTTTGACGAGTCTCAATTTATTGACATACATTTTTAGATGCAGTAAAAGAAATACAACCGCAGATTTTTTACTCTTTCTAAAACTAAGAAGAATATTGTAGAAAATAATTTCAAAAAAAAAAAAAGACAAAGATACTTATATCATAATGTATGCCATATAAATGATGACTTACTTTCTTAACCAAGATGACTCTGAAAATTCTTTTTAACACAAAAGTTTAAAATTACAAATTATTTTAATTCACCCAGTATATCTAACAATTACACATATCGTTAAATTTCATTGTTCACTGCAATATCTAGAACAATTTCCACATATGAAGTTAAGTCTTAAAATTCTACGATTTGTAAATTTCTAGAGTCATTCTAGAATTTCATTTGAGCTGACTGCATCGGTCAGGTAGATAAAGTGCGCAGTTTATATCTCCCAAATGAACTTTAAGATACATTTTGGCCTTTAAATATCTGTAAGGTCTTTGAGTTTTTTTATAATATGTAGGTATGTGTAATGTGTATTATTAGGTTTTAGTTGTTATACAAGATTTATCTACTAAAAAAAGGTTATAGTTGTTTCAAATTGTAATTAAAATACACCACTTTATAGTGCCGCTGATTTTATTGAAGCGTATTTTTTAAATCTAGAATTAATCTATCACTATCGATTCAAAAAGAATGATAGCTAATTAAAATTTGTCATGTGTCAATATGTTTACACATAAGAGAGCAAAAAGAAAAAAAACAAGCATCTCTAACAACCCGTGGCACTTAGAAAACTTTAGTTATAAAAGCCGTCTCGTTCATAAATGTTTTCATACATCACCCACTCGCCAGTGACTTTCCAAAGCCAGTATTAACTTAATAAAACCATTCGACCCTTAAAAGAACGTGAAACTCGTAACAAAACAATAAAACTTATGGGCCCATTTCACAAAGGGCAGCGTTGGGCGAGTACAGGCATTCACGATAGTGTAGAGGGGCTAAATGTCTACGACCGGTCATCATTGTAGACGTTTATGCATAGGCAAACATCGACGATCATTTGTTGGGCCAACGCTGCCCATTGTGAAGAGAGCCCATAAAAAAACGTGAAACTCGTAGCAAAACAATAAAACTTAAACCTCTGTCGTCCTGTCACTCCCGAGAGGCCAGTGAAAGCTGACAATTGGAAGTTTCGAGGAGTATTGACAACTGGCTGATTTTTTCTTTGAACTTCTACTTTAAGGGTAACTTGGTTTGGAAAGAATTAGTTAATAGAAATGTCGAGATTAGCTTTTTCATTTTGTGTACGTTATATTTGTATTAAATATATTACTATTAAAACAAAGGTACTGTATTATTCTTTAAAACTTTCTTACCGCCCACGGCTTCGCCCACTTTGTTTAAAACCTAATGAATTATAATCCTTAAAACTTCCTTGAGAATCACTCTATTTATTAAAAAAACGCATTAAAAGTATTAAATATAACTAAGCACACACAGACTGCGGAAAACGAATATGTAGTAAAGCGTGATCCTCAATACTTTAATCACTTTTTATAAACTTTTATTTTATACGTTGTTACTATAATATTAAACATGGTTTAATAACATTGTACTATAATTAGTGTTAATATTACAGCCGGTAAGTAATAAAGACGCTATTATTAACGCTACAAATAGTTAGATCGTTAATCCATTACTTATGGTCCATAAATAACAAATCGTGCAAGAAGTACATTAATGGTTATTGCTGGTTTTTAATTGATATTTCTGTTGTTTATTTTTGTTATTTATATGTGTGATTGAGTATAAGTTGCCATATAAGAAGACAGAATATACAAATGTCCATATTTACCAAATACAAACTTGGTGAAACAGCATTAAAATCGGTGCAGTAGTTTTTTGGTTTATCGCGAGCAGACAGGAAGACAGAAGCTCCGTGATAACATGATAAATAAATCTATCTGAAAATTATATTACTCCTTCGTCATGACGCAGAGTTAGGCTGTGTCCGCACAGCGGTTTTGTACCGCGCGGATTTTTTTCCGCAATTCACAATGGACAAACGGAATGGAATGGAAACATGGAATCTTATGGAGGTGTCCGTACTGAGGGTAAAAATATCGAGTGGAAAATAATTCTGTGGTTTAATGCAAAATAAAGTCCGCGCGGTGAAAGCCACTGTGCGGGTCAGCCTAAATAATTATCGGTAACATAGTCAGTCTCATCACGCAGTTACTCTGAGAAGGTCGCGTTTAAAACTATTGTGATGAAGAAATTCATGTTCAGCCTAACTCATCTCAAAATGTTTCATTTGATTACAGGCTAAGCGGCTCGTCTCTGGTCATACCACGATGGATTGGATCTAGAAAAGAAGAAATTTTGAAGGAAAGGAAGTCTTATATAATAAGCCAAAGTTTTTTCAGCGAACAGCAATTTAAATTTCAATTATTTTTATTGAAGTCTTTGTTAATGTTTAAAAAATGCTTGAAATTTGATCAATTTTTTTGTACCATAAAAATATTTGGGAAATAAACTATGTACATAATTATATATTATAACACGTCCTAGATAGCATCCACGACATCGACATTATTCGAGTAGCTTAAAAGCTTCTAAGTTGTTCCAAAGTAGGTTACAATAAACAGCGTAGGTTTTATTGAAAAAACCTACGGTTTTATTGAAAATATCTCAAGCAGACATGAGTTTTTTATTCATAATTCAGAGTAAAATAACGAGTGAACTCATTAGTTAGAAAATAAAATAAATATCTTAATATGTCTAAAAATAACTACGTATATAATATACACAAAATTATTTTTAAGCTTCCACACATTTTAATGTTTTTATAGCTCCTAAAGCTTTTTACCATAGTACGCAAACGTAATTAATACGATATACCGTTGGTATTTTGGTCGAATAAATTGAAATATTTCTCCCGTTAACTCTCACCCATGAAGCCTGTTACGACAGGACCGGCCAAGCGGAAACATTGGAGGTTTCCCGTTTCAATATGAAATTCGGATACCGATATTTTCGTTACTCTGTATTTCGGTTTCGGTATCGTTATTTTATTGTAGCGTTTTGACAGCATAGCTAGAGATACCTTGTGATAGTAGTAATAGTACCTACTAGTTTTTTATTTCATTAGTTTTTTGTGTAATTGATAAGTAAGAGAAGAATAATAAAAGACAACTCGTCACTTATTTATTGTGAATTTCTGCATTTTATAAGCTTTCTGCCCGCGTCTTCGCTCGGATATTTTACAAAATTCTGTGGATTTTGTAGAAACAGTAGATAAGACATTTTTTATGACCATAGATGCGTTTATCTCATCAACTTTTTTGTTTTACAGACAACTAGATAGTACGTTCACTATCTTCATATTGTGGTTTGAAATGCTTGAAATACATGCGAATTGTGGTGCCTTCCAGGCACTCGAGCATAAGCTCATAACTGCCAAAGGTGTCTAAGATTGGGTACACTCTAGAGAATAGCCTTGCAAACAGCGTTTTGTTTAGGTAATGGTGACCTGAATTTATAGTACAAATGATTTACTTGAATTTTTACTTGTGTAAGTAATAAATAACGTAACAATTTTCTTTTCTATAGTTTAGATATAATATGTTATTAAATGAATGTTAAAGTACTGTTATCTCACCTTGATACAGTGGTTAACGCGTGAGCATATAACCGACGGGTTCGATTCCCGGTGGAGATGAAGAAACAAAATGTCTCGGTCTGTTAGGACACAGAGGACTGGTCACCTACTTGTAAAAGAAAATCGATCAGTGAAAAAAATGTAAACAGAAAATTTATTATATAGATATATTATAATATAGATATACTTAAACACTAACGATTAGGTACCAGTACATAATACCAGTTAAAACTGTATTCTAAATGAGACTTTATTAACAAGAATACTATTCAACCAAACACCATAACCATTTGGACATTACACGTACAATTCTATTTAAAATGAATTATCACCAGGCCGGGAAGAATGGAGTCACTTACCTGGCTAAATGCTGACGGAGCAAATTCAAAAATTTAAACACACGGATTTTATTTGCGTTAAGCCTAATCCGGTGCTTTTAAATAAAAAAAAATATATTTGCGCTTAAATAAGAAGACTATATTGGAAAATATTTTGATAAAATGCTGAATTGATTTATGAACCTGCAGTCATTTTTGCAGTTTAATCTATGCGATCTAATTAAATGACATACAAGTATACAATAACAGTTTATCACAACAAATCAAAGAATGTATTTCAGAAGAATGAACACTAGGTATAAATTGTATTTTTTTTTTTATGTATCCAAGGAAGCTTTATTACTATACGCTACAACCAATAGGAAGGGATTATCTATTAAGAAAGTTGCAGTTTCATGTTTTTGCCTTTTTCGAAAGCATTAAGTTTAGTTGACATTATTTTATATTTTAAATAACAAATAATATAAATAATACAAATGTGCGTTTGTCTTTATTTCACGTCCCAACGAATCGATTTTATGGTATGATTTTTGTAATTTGAAATAGATAGGCGACAGTAACATAGGCTACTTTACGCGGTCATCCTATTCCCATAAGAACTTCCTTCGACCATGCGAATCTACCTAGCAATAAATAATTCAAAAGCTCAATAAAATACTTCACCGACTCACCGTATATTCAACACCCACTTAAAGCATAGCTGAGTCAGCAGTCAGATATCACGTGATCTATCAATGGAGAAGCCTCTTTGAGATCGCAGGTCGTAAAGTTACCTTCACACCTGATAGTGAAGGGTCATTTTTCATCAACTGACGCTTTCTAAATTCCCGTTTATAAGGTACATGCCTGTTTAAAAGGCCAATCGAAAATTATATAAGAATATTATTATATTGCATGTGTATTTTGTGAATAGAAATTAATTGTCTTGAATGTATTAAGAAAGGAAAAATGAGGGTTTTCTTTATTTTTATGTTAAACAATCCTTATTTTAGCCATTTCATTTTATAAATAGGACTTGAATTATTAAATATACTTAAGTTAAGACTTTTGCTCAGAAAGCTATGCTGTGCTTAAAACCGGGAATTTACCTATTTCTAATAATATACAATCAAACGAAACAAATTCCTAATAATAAATTAGTTGTAATCCATATTTGCCAATGAAAAAACTAAACAAGACAACAAATATTTAATAAAGCATCTTAAAGATTATCCCATAATTCTCTATTTTCTCAAACCTTATCCCATATATAATGAACGTGAAATATAATAAATTGTATCGTGAAAAATAATACGCAATAATGTCCAAAAGTATTCCTGAATATAAGGGGAAAGCCGATACTTTAATATAATATCTCAAACGCTATTAATCAGGCTTTGTCGTCGGCCACACGATATCTTCAACTATTTATAACAACCCTGAGAGGCTACCTTGCTATAAATAATGGTAGAGAAGACTAATTATTTATTATTCCGAATATTTCATAACATTACGCACGATATTATGGTATTTTGGTGTCTTTTGGAAGAATGTTATTTGGGTAATTAATGTTGTAACGAAATGTGTAAGAAGGTCACATATTTTTAGATATTATATTAATAGTTTTATATTTAATTCTAGAACTTTCTCGATTCTTCCCTTGCTCATAATTTGTTTGACGTTTTATTTACATAAAAATCAGTTCTAATGCTGAATATGAACATTGACGCAAAAGTTTTTACCTAGTTTAATCTATGATGTTATAGACAAAAATTGTGTTAAAAAATGGACAGTGTAACAACGTGTATATTGATTAAACCAGTGACTTGCCAATACCCATGGAAGCTAATTTACTTAAAAACGGCAAGACGGGGGAGATAACAGGAAGGCAGGAAAAGAACTGGGATAGAAAATAAAGAATCCAGGATATCGATGCCATACATCGTATAAAAAAAACAACATATAAAGTAATCAAATTAACGCCGACCCTGCGTAGATGATCTATTCCCCGATGCACATTTGGCCCAATTTAAGAACTATTTCTTCCAAATAATCTCTTATTTCCCGTCCTTTTGTTGTTCCAATTCCCATCTATTTCATTAGTAATGAGCTAAATATAGCTGTAGAACCGATTCATCGCAGCAACACAACACCTAAAAGACACCTAATTAATGTAAAGACGTTATAATTAGCAGAAAGTTAATAATTTCCTTTGGATGTTGTCATTTGATTCTGGCGTCATTTAACTTGATAAGAACTTGAATAGAGAGACTTGACTAGAGGTCCAATGGTTTAGGTTTCAGTAATTTTAAAGTTTAGAATTTGAAAATAAGCAGCAGATTGACATCAATATTTCCTAATTATTTACATCCAGTCAAAGCGGTTGACTAAGACCAAAATATTATGTGGAAAACAATTATAATAATCGAGATCTACGAGTAGTAGTACAGTAGGTAGTATTAGTTATAATTTCCAACATTGTAGGTATATAAACTTTTATGTTTATGTTATTTATTAAACTAAATACCAAGAGCTAATTTAAATTCTCACTCACTAAGAAAATTTCACAATGATAGCGTAGTTGTTTATGCGAAGGGAAATGCAATGCCAACAAGTTGGTAGAAATGTATTCTTTTAAACAAAACCACGCTTAAAATTGAAGTCTTGGTAACAGCTGCTTTCATATAATATTACTGCCTTGTTGCGTCAATTTTTCCATCGCACTCGTCGACACAAATCAAAGAAATTTCTTAACCGCTAAAACTTTTATTCCTTTTTATTTACGACAAAATGTAGAAATATTTACTTCCAATATTTTACATAGATGAATAATGCAACTGAATATTTCAATTTTCAATCATTCAACCATCAGTTTAGGTTTTATATAGCAAGTTCTTTATAGCGAACTATATTATAAAATACCTATAAATAGTAAGGAAACCGACATGTCGAAGATGATAATATGTCATGATATGTCACATTAATTGCCAATCAGCACTTGGCCAGCGTGGTGGATTATGGCCTATACCCTCATAGGAGGTCCGTGTCGATAAGACGATGATGATATAAATAAAATACACAACGAATACACAAAGAAACATCCAAAATAAATTCTTATATAAATATCCTTACCAAACGCGCCATTAAAATAGGAATTTTCAATCCAATATCGATTCCATGAAATTGACACATTCATCGCGAAAATTGGAGCCCGTTGCATGAGTGTAAACGGACACAAATTGGTACATGTGTATGTTGTCCCTGCATCATATATGTAGCTTTGGAATGACGTCACGTAGTCATGTTGGAGAAATTATTCAACAACAGAAATATACATATAACCATAACATATAAATGCGAAAGTTTATGTGTTTTGTGGAACTGATTTTTTATATGGATATAATTTGTAAATTAGATAATAGGTGAAATACTTCCTATTTTCCTTAAGTATAATTTTTTTATAGAATAGAAAAAAAATCGATTACGAGGCGGGATTCGAATTTCTTCCTTTTCACTTCCTTAAGTTTTCTTCTTTAATTATGATATACAATTGCAACCGACTTTCTATTATATTCTAATCCTGTCGCTACACGATTTTAAAATAACTAAGGTCTAAAATAAAAAAAAACTGTATAGGTAGTGTATAACTAAATTCCCGTTTCTAACGAACATTTCTAAAAACGTGCTGAAGATCGATTCTACCAGAGCCAGACATATTGGCAGTAAACTGCTTTCGCATTCATAATATATGTATGTATAAAGCACTACGTCGCAGTATATTTTGCTCTCATATATCTGAAATATAAATCCTGAAGCAAAGGCGCCACACGTACCAACCTTGCACACATCACTTTACAGACTTAAAAATTGTTCGAGGCGAAATAGAAAACGTGATCTGAGTTCCGAAATGATTTCATTATCTTCCGCTGGTTTATCTTTGTTTTTGATTAACTTCATCAACATGATAGATCGAGCTTTGAGTTAAAGCTTAATGTGTCTAATTGAAAATTCTCTGCTCGTTACGATTTTGTATCAGGGTAATGTAATTTTAATCCTTTATTGCGTAAATTAAAATGGAGCGTTGAATGTTATTGAATTGTAATATTTTAAAGTATTCTTATTTATAAAATTGTAATTCTGTTTTCGTATAGTTTTCATATGATCAATTCAAAAGATAACACCAATTACGTTCCCACGCATTTGTAGAATGAAGTTACATAATTTTATTTTTTTATTAAAGTCAAATGTACGTGGTCTGGAATTTCTGGATCTGAAAGGTGAAAATCCAATTAATCCTTAATTTAAATACTCTAAAATAACAAGTTTAAACTTACCTGCAATCTGAATAAACCCTTCATTTATAATAGCATTATCTCCGTCCTTGATAACGAAGCTAGAACTCAATACAGCTAACAATTCAACAACAATTAGAAACTGGAGTACTATAATTATCACGAAATACATTAAACGCGACCCTATTCACAGTTCATCTAACTTAAAGGCCTGTCAAAATTTAAACCTATTAATATTCGGGAAACGAAGCAATCGTCTGAGCCGTTTAATTGTGGTAAACTCGATTATTCGAGGCCAACGTTAGTTCGTATTGAGATCCCGTCTTTGTCTGGCTATTGGCTGAACATTTGGTCGGACGTCTTAATCGGACCGTTAAATATGATTCGATTGTGGACAAATGTCAATGTTGCCCTTGAATTGTCCTTGGTCAGGTTTCATTGGTTTATGTAGAACTAGCTGACCCGCGCAATACTGTATGCTTCCAAATTAGATATGTTCGTATATTTGTAATATTTGTTTGTTTATCTATTGACAGTTAACTGTTGCGGTTGAACCATGAAATGCATTACATGCTAAACACCAGCAAGTAGGAAATCGCTAATTCTAAAAAAGATTGAAAGACTAACGTAATTAACGGAAGATTTAACACTTAATTCAATGAATAAATAAATTGGGTGTTATAAGATCCTTTTTGAGATTTCCATCGTGTAAAATGTTCATATTTAGTTCACCTGGTTCACTCGCCATATTATATAACATACTAGTTAATTCAATCTGAGCATTTCAGTTACGTAAATGCATAAACTTTTAAGCCAAAGCATATGCTAGACTACGTTCGAATATTTCTTTAGAAGACTACCTACTCATATTTCGAACACATTACTATTTACTGATAAACTTTGGACTGGAACTTCGGATTTTGATGATTCTTTTTTTATTTCAAAGCTAGTGCCTTTCAGTTGGTAGTTGGTACCATTGCCTAAGACCTTTTAAAAGCGGTTGAGTTTATTGTTAAAAAAGAATTATTACCAAAAATATATGACCAACGAAATCCGTCTTCGCTGACTCATAAATTATTTCTAGAGCACGTAAGAAAATTCAAGCTCAGCCGTATATTATTCATAACTAGCCGGAGAATGAAAAAGGTTTGGACTTTCATATCTTGACATTTAATTTACGCGGTTTCGTCGAAGTAATTTATTATTTAACCCGGCGTCTGTATGGTAGAAAATTGTTACACCGACTGTCAAGTGGGTCAAAATTACCCTGAAATGTAGAAGCCTTTATTTTGTTGAACTTTAAATATATAATAAATATATGAGTATATTTTAGTTAGAACACTAATTTTAAGGTTATGCAGCAGAAATAAAAGGCAATTTAACTAATCGTAGCATCTTTGTTTGAGTTATGAAAAAACATACAAAAATAATCAACAAAAATAGACATCCTCAGTCTCGTTACTATAAAATAACATAAATGTTCACTTATAATCTTACAATTATCGTTTTGGTGTAGTTGAAAACGAGATCTTTCAAACTTAAATCAAAATAAAAATAAAACAGTCCTAAGTTAGTCTCATTCTTGCAACATATCACAGCACTCTTTGCAGTACGGAACAATATGTTCGGGACAAATAAACTTGTGACAGTTTGTGCATGTATGCGTCGTTTTGCGATCTTTTTTGGCTGGGCAAACTTGACACCTTTTCCGTACACCTTGTACTTTTGCAGGTGGCTCCTCAGATGGTTCTCCAAGAAAATCTCTGATTCTCTTTCGCGTTTCTCTCGGCAACTGCACGACGTCTTGGCGAGTATTCAAGTGGTTATTTACGAGAGCAAGGCCTAACTTTTTGAGGAATTGGCGCCGTTTTACAATTTGATTATTATTTTTATTATGTATTATATATGCATTTATTGCAGACATATTCAGCACAGCATAAAATATTGTTTTAGGCCATTTCTTCGTGTTACGGCTAACGTTGTATGTGGCACAAAGTTCGTCAGCAACATCAACCCCGCCTTTAGTCATATTGTAAAAGGTGTTAATTTCAGGTTTACGCTTTTCTGCTGTCGACTCATCAATTGTTGCATCATGGTGAAGACTGGACATAAGTAATACCACTTTGTTTTTTTTTAGGGATATGAGATACAATCGTAACATCATTTTGGAAGCCAAATGTAGATGAATTAATTTCTTTGCCCCGAGTTTTTGTGAATTCAAGAGGAATTTGCCTTTTATTTTTGCGTAATGTCCCCACGGAAGTCAATCTGTGCTCTTGTAGTAAATGGAGAACTAACTCGTAGCTTGTAAACCAGTTGTCGAACGTAATATTACGATTAGATTTAGAAACAGGTTGCACAATGCGATCGACAACATCAAAAGGCTTATTGCTCACAAAATATGGGCCAGCTGGCTGGGTTCCTGCGTATATTTCGAGGTTCACAATATAGAAACACTTTGCATCAACCAAAGCTATTATTTTCAAACCATATTTGGCGGGTTTGGAGGGTATGTACTGTCTGAACCTGCATCTCCCTCGAAACGCTATAAGCATTTCGTCAATTGTCAAATATTCACTTGGATTATAGGCACCTTGACAATTGTTGACAAATGCATCAAAAAATCGCGGATAGGGGCTAAATTGTCTACTACTCTTCTTTCTCCGCGGGTCAACTTGTCATCAAAGCAAAGGTGACTTTGAATAAAATGGAAACGTCTTTCAGACATTGTCAAGCGAAAAATATCCACACCTGTGCCATCTGAAGCCCAAAGATCACTTATATTTTCCCTACCAGAGCGGTGCAAACCAGCTATATATAGAAGACCAATAAAAGCCATAAATTCATGCAAAGTACATTCCTTCATGTAGCTATATTTTGATAGATCTTGGCATGCTTGCATTTTTTCTCTTATTTGGGCGTTTGTATGACTCAGAACTCTTTGCAACATTTCGCTAGTAAAAAAAAGACCCCAGCAATCTATTTCTGATAAAGCCGACTTGGCTTGTGGCTGTACTCCTGGAGGCACTGTAATAATATTTTCCATTCTTGTACGTCTATTTTGACGAAAAGGTTGCTTTTGCCACTTAGTTCCGTCTTTGCCAACATAATATTGTGATCTTTGTACCTGTAGTTCACTTAGAGGTGTATCATCTTCGTCACTGCTAGAAGGCGCCTGTTCTGTGTCAGTCTTGACTTTGAACACTGACACGATCCTGATCTTCCTCGCTTTCTGACGAAATTCCACTTTTCTCTGAATCAGATTGCTCTAAAATTGCTAAAATACGCTGCCGCTCACATTCATCACGATCCATTTTAAATTATAACCTACAAATAACAGAATACGGAAAGTATAATCTTTTTACACTAACTACTAAAATGGCGCATAATTGTTACATTGACTGTATAGTTGGGTCATATTTACCTTTTTGACGTTTGCGCACGTGTAACTCCCGGTGCAGTCGCACGACAACTAAACTGTGGCATAAAACAAGAAAGGTGATGTCTTAACTCCAGCTACTGAAAAGTACGGCAACGTCGCGTTCGATTCTTAAAAGATACAAACAATTGAAAATTGCGCGGGTCATATTGACCCAACCATACAGACGCCGGGTTAAGGCGCGGTGTCTTAATCTTCTATGAGCTTGAAATTGATTGTTGTTTATTTGAATTCTTTATTTTCTTAGTCTCGGTTTGTTTATGATAAAAAGTTTTTAATTTGTAACACAAGTAAACTAAGTTACTGTTAAAACGTAATTCGATGTTTGAAGAAACATTATTAAAACATAGAACAATATTACAATTAAAATATAATTATTATCTCGCGTGCTTATAGAAATTAACGACGATAGAAGATAAAAACCTATTTATATAAAAAATATATAAAGTAGCTATATTTGATTTAAATAGCATTAGTTTTTCAAAAGCAACTCCAAATTATTATACCCAACATAAAACAAAGGAATACGTAATAAAGGAAAACAAATCGACTTATAATGGATTCAGTTATTTCAATAGCATTGATAATAACATTTAATAGCCCTTTGGTTAATTATCATTAGTTTCAAGAGTATAACCCCATGATATAGATACGATATTAGTCCATAGTGGGTCCCCGAGGAGCAGTGGTAATAATAATATCCATTAGTTCCTAATAATAAGTGGAGCTATGAACCAAGCGTAGTCATAAACTTTTTCCTAATCTGGTATACCAATATACTAATGTATAGTTAGCCCTTTTATGAGACTTACCTACACTCTTTTGCAAATCATAAAAGATCATACAAGAAGCGCGAATCTTATATTCCTATCCTTTTTATAAATACCATGCTTCTATTGGGATAAATAAATAAATAAAAAACAAAAAACAGTATCGTGAGTTGGAAAATGCGTCTGTTTCTTTATCGTAACGAAGCTTCACACCGCAAGCTGCCCACGAACTCACCGATTAAGGAATTTATTCTTTTCTCTCCGTTTCAAATTTTAATAAGTATGCCACTCGTGTAAAACTTGTAACAACATAATTAATTTGAGTTTTTTTTAATTTAACATTGGAATGATATAAAAACTTTATATGTTTATTTAATAGCATAATGCTTAACAAAAGAGAGATTGGATTGCTGACGTGGAATCATGTCACGGTCACTTGAAAGACGTAGTCTAGAATCCTACCTCATATTTTTCTATATTTATATTTTAAAAGTTCAAATTTTCAGAAGCATTTTACAAAAGCTCTTTCCAATGTTCACTATGAATTAATAGCCTAAAATCTTTCATGACTCCAATATAACGGTCATCCAATCTACATTACACACACAGATCAGCCGACACAGAACGCGCTTTAGATATTCCCTGAACAGCTTAACACGTTCCCTGCGGCACAGATATATCTGTACTTTCCATTACTGCGTTACGGGTCGTTTTAAACCTTGTCCTATACCAGAGATTGTGGCGGCACGAGGCATATTAAACCCCACCGCCCGTAGGAGACCAAAATCCTTTTTTTGGCGCCAAATAAGACAAAGTGTGCGGCTTTTGTCGTGATTATTATTAACAATGAGTTCATTAACCTAAATCTACCGTCGCCCGTGGTTAGATTAGTTAGTTTAGATTCTATGGGTAAAATAAAATGTGGGGTCTGATGTACCCCATACCGCACTGAACAATAGCAGTTTTTCATATAATTTAGTGATGGGAAAAGAAATATCGATTTTATTTAATTGTATTTATTTATCAAACTTATGGATGTTTTTCATTAAAACAGGCCAAACAATAATATTGTTTGCAACCAGTGCATTCTGTGAGAATTTTCTTTACTTTTTTGTCGGCCTCACGACTTGTTATGAAGGTGCGGAGTTTTTCGTAACATCCTACACATCTCCTCTTCTTTGATCCCTTTAAGAGATGATGTGCCTTGTTTGTTGGCTTGTTGACTTGGGCAAGAGTTAAATTTTGATGAGCCATACACCGATTGCCGGGTATTTTGGATTTGCCGCTAGTTGATTCAATGAACAAACACACTAATAGTAATCATGATTATCAACCTATTTGAAGAAAGTTACTCAACATGTCACATTCACGTTTCTATTAACGATATTTATTATAACGAGTACTTAGGATGTTTGAAAATTACCTGTATCCACATTCAAGTCCTTCTTTGTAAAAGCTTCAATAAGTTGTTCCACAAATAGTCTCGAATGCGTTGCACAACACTAACCGCGTGAAGCTAGCTTAGGGTGCGGTACGAGGTGCGCGGTGGTACGAGGTGTTCGCAACCTCGTTCCGCACTGTGTTAGAATTTTTATTTGTTCAGTGCGGCACGAGGTCTAAGAAACCCGGTATTAAGGTCGGTATACCATTGAACTAGGAATCAATAGCACATCTCAGATATATAGATATCACTTTCCTACACTGAACCAGATGGAAGTTATGCCTCCCGCACGACAGAGAAGTTTAAGTTTTTTCCTACCGCTATAACGACGAGACACGGACAGGGTGTTTCAAGCCCTGTTTCGCAGCTAACGTGTTAATTGCCTCCGTGTTAATACTCCGTTAAATATATATGTTGAATGCAAGATTGATCTTCCGATTAATAGAGGTGCTGGCTGCCTGTGGCTGCTAACAAGAGTTTGATGCAGGCTAGTGTGATAATTATTGTTTCATAGTCTCTAACCGACGCATTTGACAGAAATAAAATAGATTTTGGGTATTTTCTTCATGAATATTGTTTTGAGAATGACTAAATATCTAAAATATCCTTCTAGAATCGTCCTTTCTTGTATTGTTAATTTCATAGATAGACAAAAATTCTTCATTCACTTACAGTAGTCCAATTTGAACTTTCTTATATTTTACTGGCTGTGCTCCGCGGTTTTACCAGCAGTGCTCCGCTCCTGTTGGTCTTAAAGATTATATATAGACTATAGCCTTCCTCTATAAATGGGCTATCTAACACAGAAAGAATCGAAAAATTGGACCAGTGGTTCCGCGTTTAGCGCGTTCAAACAAACAAACTGTTCAGCTTTATAATATTAAGTATAGATTATATTCTTTTGGGTGTGATTTCTATTATGACTGCTCTTAAAATTCGAATCCATCGTTCTAAACCTAGCCATTAGAGCTGAAATGTCAGGAGACCCGAAATTTATAGGTTTAGCTTGTCTATAATCGATTTTCGAACGTAATTTATAACGCTTTTAAATCCGAAATCAAACGTGCCTATTTTTTATTTAAGTACAAACCTGAAAACTATGTTTCGGTTCAATTATTAAAAGCGTTGATAGAACTCCCTGTAAAATGGATATTTACATTAACATTAACAAAAAGTCACTACAAAAACGTTAAATAAAATGACCAAAGATTCAAAGTGAACAAGAAAATCATTTTAAGATTAGAGTTTCCAACAACAACTGCTATATTTCTTGATTATTGCCGAAGTCTGCTTATAAATTAGGCTCTTAGGTATCGTTTGTGAAGACGGAAGACATTGCACCAATTAATATGCAAAGTTTGCTAATTGAAGTTGATAGCATGCACTTATACGAACGCGAATATATGTAGGTATATAGTACTAGCTTCCCGCCTGTCTTCGCGTTTAGCTTCAAAACTGTTTTATAAAATTCTTATTTTTCTTACTGCTTTATTATTTACCTATTTACGCATGTATTTAAGTGACAAAGTCATAACTTAATAATATTACAAAATTTATATATGCAAACATCAACTTATTAAATAAACTTTACTGAATCACAAAATTCAGTACATCATCAATCACAAAATTCAATATATCCTGAAACATCTAAATAGTTATTATTTCGACCTACATCAAAATTCTAAACAACCTGTTTAGTCAATGGTCATTATCGATCTAAAATACTTCTAACAAGGAGCTATAACAAGCTAATTATACATAAAATCATAAAATCACGTTCACAATACAATTAACAAACATGATTAACCTCGATTACCGCTCAAATACATCAGAACTCGGAATCAGATTTCATGCGCTTTGATTGGTCACCTGAAAACTTTAATCGTACCGCAAATTATTCCATTTCAGTTATTTCCCTGCCATTTGTTGTGTATCGGAAAAAGCTTTGTGCTTATAGTAGAAATTTGTATGCTATAATTAATGAACAAGTTCTAACTGTGCTTTTGAAACCGATGTATTCATACATTTTTTACTGTATGTAATATTATACTTTGTTATATAAGCGCTAAATTACATGAAATTGTTGATGCCCGTTCACGTGGAAAGTACTGAAGCTGTTATTAATTAGTAAGCAGATAGATTATAATTAACTAGCTGTGCTCCGCGGTTTTACCCGCAGTTCTCCGCTCCTGTTGGTCTTAGCGAGATGATATAGCCTTCCGCGATAAATGGGCTTACACCGAAATAATTTTTCAAATCGCACCAGTAGTTCCCGAGATTAGCGCGTTCATATTATCAAACTCTTCAGCTTTATAATATTAGTATAGATAACCTGGTTATAACATATACCTCTAGATGTTTTTCTTTTATTTAGGAACCAGATTAGCATAGCAACTTCGACTGAGTTCTTCGTAAATTACTTCTAAGAGTAACATAAATGTTTTCAAAAGCAAATATCTTTATGTTTGAGTTAGAACTGAGCAAAAGCGTCATTTCAAATTACGAAACACATATTTATAAACAGACAAACAAACTTTGAAGGTGCTACGAACATCAAAGGGTTGTTTATCTTAAATTAATTGGCAAGCGGATAAGCCTACGGAACTTTTGACTTAATCATACTCCTGTTTAAAACCAATTAGATTCCTTATCCTACACGCTTTTCCAGAAGGTACCTACCTTACAAAATTTTAATAAAGCACTATTTTAGAAAGAAAAAGAAATTGAAATTTAACATCGAAGAATATAAATGCTTTCAAAGATAATATGTTTATTATTTATGGCATATAAGTATTATTTCATATGAATGTTTAAGGTATATAATTATATATTTAAACATTTAATGCAAAAAAATTCAAGAAATTTCATGTTAAATGGTCTCCACATTTTACGCTAAAAATAGATTAACTTTACTCGCCACTTCAGTGTGGAAAGTCAACATTTTTTGCCGAAAGGTTTTGTGTACATTTGACGAGAAGGGATCAAGCCGCAGGCCCTAACATTATTAGCAAAATAAACATAAGAATCTGTTATAAATTATAAAATGACTGGAGATTTATATTAAAAGGAAATTGAGCACCATCAAAACGACTAAGGAAATTGTTTTTTCACTTCAATGGAAATTTTAATTAAGTCCTCGCAAATATTGGCTTTCCGAATAAATATTAAGCGGTACAATTTTGTTTCAATTTCGCTAAGCAAATAGACGCAATTCCTTGTTATGATATTGCATTTAACTATGCTTTGTCTCACTGTTGGTTCTACATTTCCGTTTATCAAATCTTTACAATATTGTTACCACAATAGTCATTGTCATTTTGCCATGAGACTTCTTAGTATCATTTGTTTTAAGATGTCTTCCGTTTTCTTTATTTTAATTTGCATGTGGTATTATTAAAAATTTAAGTATTTTGCCATGTATGTCAATACTTTATTTAGCAATATTTTTATTTCTTCGAATCTGACAAAGTAGAGTGAAGAATTTATTAAATTAGTATTAAAATGGTTTCAGAAAATACACTTCTGAAACCTTCTTTAATAAATAGTGTACTAAATTTACTTATTTGGATATGTGCGCGTACATAAATTCGAGTGATACTTAATTTTATTTATAATATTTAATTTTAAAGCGAAAATACGAAACTTTAATCAGCCACGATTCACGCCTGAAATCTCTTTATTTCAATCATATACAAAACCGCAATGAAAAAAGATATAACGCTGGGATATTCTGCATTAAAATCGCTTTAAGATTAATATAATATTAAATAGAATTTAAAGCAAACATAATATATTTAATATTGTATATTGTATAATACTTGAAGCATGATAGAGGGGACATATTGACGTAAACGTTTGGATTTAAATTTTAAAATAAATATATCGTTTATGCACGGATAAATTTTTAACGTTCAACAAGGCTTGAAAATTAAATGTAGGTATATATTTTTAGAATTATTTGAATATTTTTGCTTGGAAATTAAAACCTTTTAATAACACGTTATTTTGTATTTGAAATAATACTTAGTAATTATATACACAATTTGCTACTGTGAGTTCTTTCTATAAAAATAACTATAAAAAACTAACCTGTAAGAAACGCAAATTCTATCCATTAAAATTAAACTCAGTTACATTTTTTAATCAATATTTTGATCTGTTCGTTGTTTATTTCGATTTGATATAAATTATAATTAATAGCGATTTTAATCCATTATAATTTGTTATATTTATTAATATTCTAATAAACATTGTTTGAACACCAACGCACAATGGCTATGAATGTACATATAAATAAACAATAAATAAATATCAGTGGGTGGCTAATCTTCAATTAAATAAAGAGGAAAGTTTTTATTGTCAGTTTACTACATACATACACAATATACTACATACATAATCAATTTTGCATTCTTTCCCTATAAGGTTTTGTTAGAGTTTCCAACCAACTCTAGACTACTCGGCGAAAAGCCTAAAACTGTTTCAATAATAATAAGATATACCTTCCTCCATAAGACTGGATTAACGTACTCCAAAAACTACACGGAAGTACATCTTTAACATCAATGGACAGATGTCACTCAATGCAGCTCGTTTGTAAATAAAATCAATCAGCCACACTTGGTGACGTCACACACCAATCCATCTTGAGCTATCGGTGGAAACAAATTAAATACTTTAATACATCGGGCGTGACTAAAAAGATGGGTCGGAGTGGTCGTGTGGAAGTGTGCTTTGGAGTTAGGTGACTAGATGCGACATGCTTTTTTCCTATTGCAATAAAAATTATATGGCGGAGATGACAGTCGCATTTTACCATGAATTATAAACCTATATTTTGTACAGGATTTTATTTTAATGAAAACCTCGAATTTCAGCAAATTCCGTTCCGTTCCGTTACGCAAGACCGTAATCTCCGACTTACTCCGTCAGGTCTTCAAAATTTTTCTCTTTCAATACTTTATACTAAAAGCAACAAAATTAAAATAAAATTATTGCAAATAAAAACCAAATGAGACTTTTGCTCTATAGAGTGATTCGAATTTGAATAGATTAGATTATTTATTAGAGTAACTAGATTTTCAGCGGACTATAAAGAATCCAGCCACATACTGACACAATGCATACAATTTCATATGAAATTTAGTTTTCACTCTATAGCACTAACTACCTGTAAGAAGACTAACTAACACCACAAATGTGGTATTTAACGTAGTGAACAGTTATTTCGTTAAATACCACAAAATGAATATGTTGTCTATTCCAGTTATCTACATCCATGTAGAGAAGTTGTAAAAAATGTCACTCCCTCTGAATATCCGTTTTTAAAAGCATAGCAACAGACACATTTATATCTCTCTATTTTTTCTCCTTTAAGAGGAATTGAGAAAGCAATATTTTTCTATGTAACTGCTAGCTTCAAGTTTATTATATTATTATAGTCCTCAATTATGATTGTTTCGTTTATAAAATTATTATGATATTGAGAAGTTGTTAGTTTTTATCCTCATAACATTTTTTTTTATTGTTCAAATGTTTTCATACTTATATTTCATATCAGATTAAATATTAAATAAATTAACGCTATTTATAATTGCCAGTGTAAAAAATAAACGCCTATATTAATATTTAACGAATAAATAATCAAATAGTTGATGAATTCAATGTTTTTTTTTAATGTGAATGTATTGAAAAATTGAAAATAATTTTTACAAAACTGGATAATCCTAAAACCAATAGGTAACAATAATCCATGATCCACGTATGAAAATATTATTTTTATCATAACTTAATGACATAATATTTTTATTCTCTATTTCCTAGAATTTTTATATTTGACCTATTTTTGGATGAATAATAATCCGTCTAAATAAAAAAGCGATCGCTTTAAAATATCACAAAGTTTACATATTTTATGTATACTTATCGGTGCATCTAAATCAAACGAACATAGAGCTCGAGCTAGAGCAGAGCATTCTTTCCTGATAGTTTAGTGTAAACGAAAACTCATATTCAGTGTTGTTCACTATTAGAACATTGCATTTAATCTTTTTGAACGCACTAAGAACAACGAAAGAATGCTCTACGCATGTTTACATTAAAATCATTTTACATAGTGGGGTTAGAATGAGCATTCGCTCGTTTGGTATAAATGCACCGTTTGAAAATGTTTAATTTATAAAATACTAGCCGCTTGTCCCAGCTTTTTCAGACTTAAAAAAAATAATTGTAAAAATTATATTATGTGACAGCGGCTAGTTCTTAATAAATAAACTGAATGTTACCCGCAGAAATATAATAGAGAACTAACGTAATCTAACAGCTTAAATATGAGCCATGTAGGTCCAAAGATAGCTAGTCTTAAATAGCTCTTTCAGTCTAGACACATCAGCTGGCTATGTGAGGAATGTCCTGTTCAATGTGTTTGGAATAACAGAATGTGTAAATGTGTCCTAAAAATGTATCTGAAACCACATAAAACTTAGCTATATAAGCAGTATATTTGAGTCAGAAAAAGACGCGTGATCTATCTTGGATTAAATAATTTAACTATTTAATAACTAATTTGCGTGTGTTTTTTTTTAGTTACGTTTTATGAATGGAAATGCTTTTAAAAAATCTTCCTTATTTCATGATTATTAAGCACACCATACTTGTAAGTATGGTGCACTTAACCTTCCTATACTCGCGCCAATTTTTGAAACACCTATACTCGCGCACGGTGTCACAGACCGATAGTGTTTACCCCTACACTATATATATTTACTAAGAAAACCGAAAACTATAACAATTTTTTTAAAGTTTAGGATGTACTGAAACAAAATAGTATTGATCATACTTAGTTTATTAATTATTTTACTGACTTATAGTCCATCACAAATCAGTCCTCGAATTTGAGATGTTTTTCTTAAGTACTAGGGAAAACTAAATTAAAAACAGAACTTCTTTTTCAAAACAAAATAAACTTCTAAATAATAATAATAAACATATCAAAGCACATATTTATCTATGTTTGGCTTAGTTTTGAGCCTTGTCTGTCCATCTTTTCCCAAGTAAAAATCACGGGAACTTTCACTGTGTTTTTCCTCAGATATCTCTTCATTGTCATCGTCTTGCTCGGTGTCGTATGTCTCTTCTTGTACCTCCACGTTGTCTTCCACCTCACTGTCATTTTCGTCTTCATAGCAGAACCAGAACTTGATTCTTCCAGCAACAATCTGATTTGATCATCGTTCATTTTGACATGAAGTATGGCCTAAAAATTGGTCAAAATATAATTTAGAGCAACATTCATACATATATTTTACTATACATACTTCATAAAGTATTCAAAGTCTGTAAAAATATATAAATGTACAAAATATATAATATTAATACTTACACAAAAAGTTACACCTATACTCGCGTCGGTCTCATGGACCGATTGGCGCCAAATGCTATGACACGTGAACTTCTGCCGACCACGCGACGTGCACTAAAATGAAGTTAGCCCCAAATCCGGAAAATAGCAAGGAACTCGACTTCACAGGATTTACCTGCATAAAAATAATTACGAAAATGTGTTTCGTCGGTCTCACAGACCAACGCGCGAGTATAGGAAGGTTAATAATTATTATTCTACATTCTTAAAACATATTTCTTTAATTTCGTCTATATGTACGAATCCTTTGAGTTAAAATGTATTCAAAATTTAATCATAATAATAAAAACCTGACACATAAAATTATATTTAATGCTCTCCCATATTTGTACTCATAAATGCTTTAATTTAGTTTCAGTCTAAGCGACCTACTTTTTCTCGTCATAATAATTACGACATATTTAACCGAACACGTTTAATTTCACGAAATCGGTCAAAAAAAACAAATGAATCTTTTATCCTCGAATAATTCAGGATAATGTAAGGTCGTACAAATAAACGGCCCAAACAAAAAGTTCCCACCACTTCACATAACTAACTTTTTTAATTATCCCTGTTTGACAGACAACTCAAACATTTTACGCAAAAAATTTTACGATGTCCGCAGTTTTTGTAACACCGCCCTAAAACCGTCACGAAGCACCAAACAATTGCTCTATATTTCAGTAATACTGCACTGGACATTGATCCGTATCGCAATTGAAATAGGATCTAGATTGGTTTCATCGTATTGTGGAGGAATAAATGCCGCTCGTGAGCGCCGGAAATTGAAATTCGCATTCGCACAATATGAGTAATGTAAGGACCTTTGGTGTATTACGAATATTTGTATATTAATAATGTTCTTATATTTCAATATCGACTGTCATTATTTTATCCAAATATTATTAATTATTAATATTCGTCTCTCTATAAATAATTTATAGTGTATTTGAACAGTCTTTCGCATTGCAAATATTTTATGCTGTAAAACGTATTTAATATTGAAATTATTTCTAGAACATTTAATTCCTTTAATTAATATATTATTTAATGTTAACAATGCGTTTCAGTATTTAGACACTTATTCTCACGTTTTTACAATATATTTATACGTAGGGCGGGGACTTCAAACATTGCCTCTTGAACAAGAGCTTTGTAGCACCGCCACTAAAGTTGTATCGAATCTTGAAAGAAATCGGAAACACGAATCGTTAATGAGTATAGGAACTAATGCCCATAAAAACGCACCGGACATCTATTTAAAGAATCCGAACTATGACTGAAATTGTATGACTTTCCTGAGTGAAGAATATATTTTTAGAAACGGGAGGGCGCCGAGCGGTAGATTCTTTTGTTTCTTATTTTAGTGGGAAATAGATGGAAGGGTGGCTGAGTCAGTGTGTGCCGGCGCGTGCGCAGACTCGCATGAAATTCAGTGTTGTGATCATTGTGATGTGTAGTGGTTTTTGTGTTTCGTTGTATTTATGGTAAGGGATTTTTTTATGTAACTTATAAAGGTTATAGATTGATGTGGGTGTACCAATTTTGTCCATTTGTTAAGGAATTAAAATTCGTCCGATTTCTCTATATTGCCGGAATGCTGTTAATTAGAAACTTATTAAATTTTAATACAATACACGTTTATTGCATAAGGATTTTTTGCAATACATTTTCAGACGTTTAATTAATAATATTTTTGTATGAATACCTAAAAGCTCGAACACGTAGTAACAGGATTCCTGGAAATCTATTCCTGTAACATTATTTCATTTATACTTTAAAATAATCATTATATAGAGCAAGACACAGTTTTCATATAGAGCTAATCAGAAAAATAATATATTATTTGTATTTTATAGCATATAAACTGTATATAATAAACGACTGTCGATGCGCGGTTAAAGACCCCGACTACGTATTTAAAATAACACAGATTAATAGGGAGATAGAGACTTTATTTTAATTTTAAAATATGTATAATAAATTTCCTTCATAAATAAATACCTGTTAAACGGCTTGCTCAATACATTATTTTAATAATTTTAATGTTTGTAATAAATTGTACTTATATACCTTATTAAAGAATAGTATAAAGTTTACACTTTCTTTAGGCAGGCGCTATAGTGTATTTAGAATAGATCTTGCAGGTATTTTCACTTGCATGAGGTTGCATAATTTGGCACGTGGTTCATGTCCGCGTGTTTGTGTCTTTGGCTTTTATGTCATTTGGCTACAGAAGAAAGAGTATGTATCTCTTGGTATCACTCATTTGTAAAACATTTAATTAACAATCAAGGATGGTCCAGAATTATGAAAAAGTGTGGTTGTTTTTAAAAATATGCAGCTTATAGAAGAATCGTTAGCATGTCAATTTGTAATTTCCTTTTTATGCACAAATGTAATCAATATTTTAGGTCAAGTTGATTACGGCAATTATCATAAATATTTCAATTAGGTAGGTAATTGTATTTTTGTCCGTCCATCACGCTAAACTTCGACAGATTTTATATATGGACCCTTGCTTCTACTAGAACTTTACTATAAATAAAATAATTTATTACATTTTGTTAACTTTTAATTGCAAAGCTAGGTCATGCATGAACATGACTAGATCGTAAATAACGCAAAATAGCCGTCAGAAACTATTTGGGCACCGTTGACCGGAATTATTAAACCCGGCCCAGTTTGATAATTCGGTATTCCTGTTAATTTCAGAGCTTAGAATACATAATATATAAACTGATCAGTTTATACCTCATAAGCGGCATACGCGTAAAAACACGTTCCGTCTGAAGTCAGCTAATTAGCCGGGTTGAGTTTATTCGGCTACATTGCTAACTCTTTTCGGCTAATGGTTTATATGTATATTCTATCTTTGTCTCACTATGCAGTACGTCAATGCGTATGTTACTATGTGTGTGTGTGTGTAGATTGTTTATGTAGATAACGCGGAACGGCTCTAGCAGCGGTTTATAGATGTACATAATATATGTATTCTAATTTTCAGAGGTTCGCTTTGGCCTTTTAACTCGGTGATAAGGAGTGTTGAAAAACAAATCGCAGATTTAGTTTTGTGTGAGTTTCATCACCCCGGTTTTTAATGTATATGTATGCGTTATGGATTGCATGTGTGTGTCTTATGTAGGCGCTTATTGTAGTGTGCGTATTCTTTGTATGCAGATAGAAAGTTTGAGAGGTTCTTTTGTTTATCCATACTAATATTATAAATGCGAAAGTAACTCTGTCTGTCTGTCTGTTACTCAATCACGCCTAAACTACTGAACCAATTTGCATGAAATTTGGTATGGAGATATTTTGATACCCGAGAAAGGACATAGGCTACCTTTTATTGCGAAATATGTACCACGGGCGAAGCCGGGGCGGACCACTAGTAGATTATATTTAAATTACTTTTAAATAAATAAATGAAAATATAAATCATTTATTGAACAAGGAATACATTTCTGTGTTTCAGTATATAGCTGAGTTGTAATAAAAATTGTTAAGTACATATATTTTTGTCTTCCGAACACCAGTAAGCTACTTATATACAACATAAAAAAGTCTATAACAATTAAAAATATATCCATCATCAGTCATGTTGTATATATAAAACATAACAGAAAACCTTCATTAGCCCAAATGGACTTTCAATGTAACCTATAAATAATGAAATCCACAAATTGTCTCAAATATATTCAATATCCAAAGAAAAGCGGTTGGAAACAGCTTGACGGGGATACAGACCGACAAACTATATTTAAACGGTACACTTAAGACAGATTAGTCTAAACTAGTTCGCGCTGATAGAAATTACGTTGTAAAATATTTTTTTTTTTTTTTTGTAAAACAATCGTCATGAAATGTAATAGAACTTACTAGGTCATTATATAACTGATATGGTTAATCTTATAATTAGGTATTTATCAAACTAAATTTCTAGAGTCTAGAGCATAATTGTAAAATTGAAGTAGGTACTAAAATTAAGACTATGAAATTACATACCATACCTACATAAAAATAGGTATCAGATGCTTCTCGATTTGATTTTGAAAGGAAAACCACATAAAAAATCAACTTATTGTATTAGAAAAAAATAGAGAAAACCATCATGTAAATGTGATTTGATGACCTACCACATTTAAAACATGAAAATGTATCTAAAATTGTTCAGCATTCAAAGCACTTTTTGTTTCACTGGTTTACTGTTATTATTAAAACAGAAATCAATTAAGCACTCTGTATGAATATTTCATCCAATTTCAAAATAATATAATGTACCATTAACATTAGGTGTAATTAAATTTAATGACATTCACAGGGACTAAAATAATGCATTATTTCATACATTTTGGGCAACACATTTTTATTTCTCAATCACAACAGCTGAATACCAAAATTATTTGTAGGAAATTTACATTTTATGGCGCGACAATATTAGAATAATTCTGTATTCCATACAAACCTGTTTATCATCTACAGTTTTCCCCAATATCATTATACAATATTACAACTATGAGCAATTTTGCTGGAAATTTAGCTAAAACTCCATCGAGATACGTGTCAATATTTGCCTTGAAGTTTGCTTGGTCACATAGGCTGAGTGCATGATGACTGAAGTGTACATAACCATTAACTATAAACATTAGGTTCTAAGATAAAGCACAATTTAAGAACATAGATATAAAGAAAGAACCAGAAATTATATTAATTATTGCATATTTAATGTAATTTCTGGAAACTGCAAGATATTAGTATGTAATTAAATTAAGGTAGGATGGATGAAAAGAGAACAATATCCTGCGAAATATTGCGATATAAGTTTTTTTACGTACAACGAATAATACCAAGTATTATTGTGACATAATAATGTTATACTGACAACAAAATTTTATTGTAGGTTTTATATTCAATACTTATGTAACAAATCAAAATATTATAAAAGTTAGTGCATGTCGCAAAAACAATGTGTATAATCTATTTTTTCTCTTAATTTGCCATTTCCCCAACATAATAACGGATTTTACTCAAGTTTCACGAATTAAACAATACAATAAACATACAAATGAATGAAAATTCGAGATAAAATGAAAATAATCGCCATTTTAAATACAGTAAAAATAAAAATAAAATACATAACGTAGAAATGAAAACCGTGAGCTGTTGACAGCGACGCATAATCATGGGGAAGGTTCCAGAATTTATCCCGAAAACTGCCATGCAATACCCAACCTTGTATTCTTGAAATAAAGTTCCAAATCCATTGTGAAGTTATTGAAAGCAATAATACGGAACGAAAGGCCAAGCGCGCACCACGATTTTAATTTTTGCGACACGATTTCAAAATCGCGCTGTAGAAAATCGCAGAGAGTACGGTGCGCGCACAGCGATAATTTAATAGTGATCATTACCTACTCACTTTCATCATTGATTTCGTACAAGTTGCTTGTCTTTATTTTCTACTTCGGAGGATAAGAAAAAAAAAAAGAAAATTCGTCAATATTGGACTCATCCTTTTACAGCAGATAGAATTGTCAAAGGTTTCTTTTATCAGAAATACAATTAACTTCGGATGTATCCCCAAAAAAATTCTTTGGCTATTATAGAATGAAAATTCCGCCAAAAGGCCGCCCATTGTCCTTTATTATTTTTTAAGTAATGTTATGTTTTGTTTCTTGCACAATAAAGTGTTAATTAAATAAATTCAAACTTTTGACAGATTACTGAGTTTATGTTTACCAAACAGTACCTACCTATACCACTACGATGTTTACTGTTGGACAGACGAAACACAAATGAGGTGCCGGCCGGGCCCGAGTGTGCGATTTTATTATCGCAGTGCGCGCGGTACCATACAATTTCATATTCTGCATTTCATTTTTGCGACAATCGCGTCGCGAGCAGTCGCAGCAAAATGTGACAAATCACAATTTTAAAATCGCTGCGATTATTTAATCGCATGTGCGCGCATTGTCATAGTAACTCATACGTTGTATTTCTGCGATAAAATAATCACGCTGCATAAAGTCGTGGTGCGCGCTAGCTCTAACGTTTCGTTGGTATTTTGTATCGCATGTGTGACAATGTTACTGCATTATTAAAAGTTTAGGCTGTCGCGAAATTCGGGCTTATCGAAACGAATCTACATGATTAGACTATGTATGAGATAATAAAGACAATAATATTGTTTGAATATGAAGTTTAATTGGACACAGTAGGTACCTGTTAAAATCCATGGTTCTGATGCGTTCTGATCCCGGAACTTGCTTTGGATTTGGCCACCGAGGAGGTTATAGTGGGTAAGAATCCCACATGCTCTATTTTCTCTCAAAAGAGAGTTTTTATAAAATTTCTTCCCCGTTAACAAAAAAAAACTGTTAAAATCCATTAATGATGAATATTTTGTCAGTGTGAAGTCTAAATGCATATGATTACAAAATAACTTGTAAAAAAAGAAAGAAGAATAAATAAGTTACAGTAGTAAACATAGTCCATTTCTTAATTCAAAACTACCTCCCAAAAGCTTGAAAATTTTTGTCATCACGGGTGACTGCCATTAATGTTTAAAAACATTAATAACCATATTGATTTTTAATATTTCCAGTTGAATACACGAAAATGTATTCCAATCCCATCAACTTCCTGTGCAATAATTTTTTACCGGAAATGACGTAATATTTCGTGCAATTGGAAAAGCTTGTTTCACTGCAATATTTCAACGTTGAAACCATAATGTGACTACGGCTTTAAATGTTGACAATTTTCAACTTTTTGCATTCATATTTATTAGTGTGGAAGAGTTTTTATCTGCTGTCATTATTCAGACAAATATCTGTCATAAAGTGTCCAATGATTCCATAAACTAAATAGCAAAAAAAATATTTGAAACAAAATATTAAATTTGTTTTCATTTTGCCATACGTTTATTAATCCGGTCAAGTTAAGCATTTGAAATAAGGATAATTCCGGGAAAGCCAAATTTTGGTGAGGAGCTGGAGTGTACCATAACAAATAAAAATTGAAAAGTCCCCACTTATCCCATGTGTGCTTCAAAAGTTATTCGGGGTCAAAGGTCAAAATTTGAGGTTTTTTGGATTTTTCTCGAAAACCGTAAATTGTATAAAAAAGACTTCAGACCAAAGTTTTAGATCTTATAATTCTCCACAAAAAAGGTCTCTATGATTTCTTTCCCAAGAGTTACTATTTCTGAGATATCGCGATTTGAAGAGATACATTATACATTTTGGTGACAGCCAATTTCAGGGAACGTTCCCATACTATGTGACCTAGTTTTTAAGATTTTTCGACCCCTACCTCCCCTCGGTAACCACTTGTTGTATATGCAAAGACCCCCCTCCCCCTTTCAAGTTTTTTACGTAGTATGATTTTCAATCATTTCACAGGCATTTTCATTCATTTCTTTGTCTAAAACCTAATAAATTATATACTAAAACCTTCCTCTTGAATCACTCTATCTATTAAAGAAAACCGCATCAAAATCCGTTGCGTAGTTTTAAAGATTTAAGCATACAAAGTTACATAGGGACAGAGAAAGCGACTGTTTTATACTATGTAGTGATGTGTCTCTTCAAATCGCATTATCTCAGGAATGGTAACTCTTGGGAAAAAAATCATAGAGACCATTTTTGTAGAGAATTATAAGATCTAGAAATTTGATTTGAGGCATTTTTTTTTTAAATTTACAGTTTTCGAGAAAAACTGAAAAAATCTGAAATTTTGACCTTTGACCCCGAATAACTTTTGAAGCACACATGGGATAAGTGGGGACTTTTCAATTTTTATTTGTTATGGTACACTCCAGCTCCTCACCAAAATTTGGCTTTCCCGGAATTATCCTTATTTCAATACTATTTTCAAGCTTAATTTGACCGGATTATATGATATAATTATACTACAAAATGTATGGAAAAATGTAGATTGTGTCAAAACTTGACCATGTTAATCGTTTTATCCTTCTAGACCAGTCTTTCCCAACGTGGGCGATAACGCCCCCTTGTGGGCGCTGCAGGCCTAAAGGGGGGCGGTAAGAGACCCAGAAAAAAAAGGGGGCGTTGTGTAGGGCTTTGGGGTCGATTTATAATTTCATCTACCTAGCTAGGAAGACTCTTAGAAACCGACTAAGCTCTCGACTTCGAGAGTCGACATCTTGTGAACATCAACTACTTAATATTAATTAAGATATAGCTCAAACTCGGTTCGATATAATAGACCGCGGGCAATCATGTTTTAACAAGTTTTTGTTAAATAATCCGATTTGTACATTCCTGTATCAATCGGCTGGTTCTATAATACTTGTTCTTGCCACGTTCTTGCTTGTCGAGTACGATTGGGCGTCGAATGAGATAAACGAGTTTATGCACGTTTGTCTTATTCCTGTTGGTGCGTGCTGCTTATGCAATCCTATATAAACGACGTAAATTTATTTTATTTTCATTTGCGGTTTCGCGCATAATAGATAAGCAGTACTTGATTTCAACACTTACGTATTTCTCAAAACAAAACAATGTCGGAAGTAAAAAAGAAGAGACGGCAATACTCTGCGGAATATATTAAATTCGGATTTATTGAAAATCCCACAAACCCGTCGTCGCCTTTGTGTCTTCTATGTCTAAAAACATTTTCGAACGAAGCAATGAAGCCTTCAAGACTGCAAGATCATTTGAATAAAATGCATCCAGATAAGAAAGACAAGAATGTAGCATATTTTCAAGACCTAGAGAAGAAGCATAATACTCAGCCAAGTGTATCAAAACTATTTTCGGCGGCTGCTAAGCAAGATGACGACGGACTTCGAGCTTCGTACAATATCTCTTTGTTAATTGCTCAAAAAGACAAAAGGAGAAGAGTTCATTTTGCCAGCAATAAAGGAAGTAATAACTACTGTGCTTCATAAACCGGCCGCAGATATTATCCGAAAAATTCCTTTGAGTAATAATTCTGTGCAAAGACGAATTGATGAAATGGCTGAAAACATTGAAGAATCATTGTGCAATCATCTGAGGACTAGTCAATTCTCAATTCAGCTCGATGAGTCCACTTTACCAACTAATGAAGCGTGGTTCTTCCCATCTTGACTTACTTGACTTAAGGTCCTATGGCCCCTATGTGGGGCAGAGGGCGTCCACAGTGCGCCGCCATCGCGTTCGGTCTTGGGCTACGCTCTTCAGCTCCGGCCACGTCAAACCAATCGCCTTAGCCTCCGCTGCCACGGAGCGACGCCAGGATTGTCTAGGTCGGCCACGCTTTCTTTTTCCTTGTGGAGTCCACTCCAGGGCTTGCCTGGGTATATGTAAGGTGTCCCTTCTAAGTGTGTGGCCAATCCATGTCCATTTACGGCGTAAGATTTGGCGGAAAATCGGTGTCTCGTGGCAGCGTTCCAATAGTTGGTCATTGGAGATCTTTTCAGGCCAGTGAATTCTCAGAATTTGTCGGAGGCAGCGGTTGACAAAGACCTGAATTTTCTGCGAGATATCTTTGGTGACTCTCCACGTTTCACTCCCATATAAGAGGACACTCTTAACGTTGGAGCGAAATATTTTAAATTTCACTCCACGTGTTAGCACTTCCGACTGCCATATGGGTCGTAGCTGCGCGAAGGTTGCCCTAGCTTTGGCGATTCTCGAAGTGATGTCCTCTTCGGTACCTCCAGTATTGGACACAACACTGCCAAGATGCTTCCCATCTTAAGGGAGGTTTATTAAAGAATGAGAAAATACGTAAAATCCGTAGCAGCGCTTTGAATGATAGATAATTTCATCAGCTTTGTGCTACTAATGACGAAGATTTCAACCGTTTGTTGCTTCATACTGAAGTTCGTTGGCTGTCAAGAGGCAATTGTCTGATTCGATTTTACAACCTGTTTGACTCTGTGATAGAGTTCTTGGAAACTAAAGATACAGAACTGCGCAACAAGCTCATAACATCAAAGAATGATATAGCTTACATGACAGACCTGTATAAATTGTTCAACGACATGAACCTCCAACTGCAAGGCGATGAACTAAATTTAATTAAAACAAAAAATGTCGTTGCTGCTTTCGCAGCCAAACTGCTTCTGCACAAAAAGAATATGGGCAGACGTGAGTTTCACAATTTTCCGAATTTATCAGTATTCTGCAGTAACGACGACTTGTTTGCCTACTGCCAACATTTGGAAAACCTCCACATTGACTTCACCGAACGATACCAGGACATTTTAAACTTGGAAATACCAGACTGGGTGTTGGATCCGTTTTCAAATGTCAACACAGCAATGTCACCTCAGCTGGAAGAAGAACTTATAGAATTGACAACAAACGAAGAAACAAAAATCAAGTTCAAAAATGGATATCAAGAATTTTGGCTACAAAAACCGATCCCGCAATTGTACCCTGGATTGTGGTCAATTGTTCAACGATTCTTGATAGCATTCCCATCGTCATATTTGTGTGAACGTGGATTTAGTGCTGTGGCAACGCTGCTTACTAAAAAGAGAAATCGTTTGCGTGTTACCGAACGTGGCGACATGCGGCTGTTTTTGAGTAAATTGGAACCTGATATCAACAAACTTATTGAACAGCATCAGATTCAACCTTCACATTAGTTTTTATATAAGAATTGATTATGTTTGTTTTATTTTCAATAAAAGATGCTCTGTCCGAATACTATAAAGTTGCGTTTCAATAATCAGTTATAAGTACTTAGCGGTTTTTAAGTATGTTTAAAAAGGGGGGCGTTAAAAATAATTTATTCTTAAAGTGGGCAGTAGACAAAAAAAGGTTGGGAACCCCTGTTCTAGACCTATACCTATCTTGTGTGTTGTGTGTACCTATTATAGACGTAAAGTCGTAGTCGTAGTCGTAAGACGTAATAAAAAGACCACGTCTTAAAGGACTAGGTACTATTGTAAGAAACTATTGCATCATATAGTTGAAAGTAATGTTGCCTCTATACTCTACACTTTTGCTCTATAATGATTAATTAGTAAACAGTCCTACATAAATCTATATTTAGATTACTTCTATATTTCTATTGATATACTTTCTCCTAACCAAGCATTAAAACAACAACAAAAAAAATGTGTGCGTGTACTAGTGTAAACACGTAAGAAGTGAAACTTCTTTATGACTTTTTTTTCCAAAAATAATTTAGTATGTATATACAACTTTACAGAAATACGTCGAATCACGCGTGGTAGGGATAAGAAAAAAATGGCGCGTAACGGAAAAATGTCACGCGTAACGAAAAAATGTTACACTAAATTTTTTTCCAACCCCGATAAAGAAGTTTCACTTCAAAAACACTGCAAAACAATACTAATATCCATATACGAAACTCACAGTAAAATTTATCACTCATTGGCCTGTCCAATTACATTCGGAAGTAATTTTTCAACGGACGAACGAATTATTCGGTTAACATG
This sequence comes from Colias nastes, assembly GCA_907164665.1. Taxonomy (NCBI): domain Eukaryota; kingdom Metazoa; phylum Arthropoda; class Insecta; order Lepidoptera; family Pieridae; genus Colias; species Colias nastes. Next base: position 68,637 of record CAJQZM010039250.1, on the reverse strand, counting down.
TTGTTACATGACACATGTTCACGACCTCGACAATTATATTCAAACTATTGTAAAAACAAAGGGAATAGGCAAGTTTTGAACATGTTTTTTATTGAATTTGGCGTGGAATTCAATTTGTTGCATGTTGTTTTTGAATGCACGTATTTTTAAGTTACATTATTAAGTTTTAGATCTAAAAAGAATATGGAATGGAAAGAAATTACGGTTGGAAATCTTTTATTGTGCGATTCAGGAATCGTGTTGTTTTAGTATTTCTGGCAATATTAATGTTTTATATCTTGATGTGAAAGCCGAACGGTTTATAGCAAAATTATTCACATATTTATCGACAATGATAATGGTTTAGACTTAGAGTATTATGCTGGAATAATTTTTGTATAAAGTCGAAAGGGAAATCAGCGTTTTTATACAGTTTTTTATCACGATGCTCAAAATAACGTATTAGAATGGCATAGATATTTTCTATCCATAACGTTCCTATGGATTTAATTATAGACTAAATACTTCCAAATCGATTTTGGTTATTTTAACAATAGTCTACGCTATGAGAAACTAAACAATGGCCTATATTTTATTAATAAATATATTCTAAACTGAAATCGATTAGAATTAATTGAATACTAAATATGAATATTAGATATGATTGATACAAAAGAGATGGTTACGAAAATAATTAACAAAGGTTCTATAAATAAAGTAATTTTAACTGAAAATACATGAAATATTATATAAATAATGTTGAAACAATGTGCCGTATGAATAAATAATTATTTAAAAATTAAAGTTATTTCTAGTTTCTCAACTTCTGGATATATTTGCTTATCAGTCTGATGTTTAGCTTATCAATAAAATATCAAATAATGAGTGAAAATATAGTCAAAATGTTTCAATATGCTATCATGTACTCTATAGGCAAGTGTTGGATGTATGTATGTTATTAATTTTATAGGTATCTTACGAATACTTTAACAAAATTATACATTATTTCAATTCAAGTTTGTAAATCTTCAATATTTTAAATCTGGGGGCACGGTAGTGCCCCCGCCAAGACGAAAGACGAGCCAAGCGAAAGCGAAGCGCACGGGCACTACCTACCTTTTCTCGAAGCGCTTCGACGTTTTTTTGAACCCTCATAACTTGGGTTTGGATTATGCTAGATCAACAAAATTTTCGGGATATATTGTCAATAGCGGACTTATTGAACATATTAAGTTTTAATTACATTAGCTTTTATACTTCAGATTTTATTTATATCTAAAAAACGCTAATTTCGTCACTGACTCACTGATGATCATCAAAATTCTTAAGGTATTTCCTAATGTCCTAGAAAGCTGAAATTTTGTATGTAAGCTAGTATTAGCACACAAACAACAACAAAATTATAAAACTTGTAACTTTCATCCCCCAACCCCTTAAACTAGGGGATGGGAGTTTGTATGAGACCTGTAATTTTAAATTAAATTTTGATGACGCTAGAGGTCTAATCTAATAATCTAAAACTTGGTTCCCCTAGATATATATATGTATAGGTACTCCTTGTTAAAAAAAAAAAATTAAAAATTTAATCGACATATATTGAGACACATACTTCAGATCAGATCATATAAATATGAATGAATAGAAGTGTTGCGAACGTCTCCTGCCTCTTAGGTCCACACAGTAGCTAAAAATAAAAAAAAATTGTCCTTGACAAGAGAGTGGGCTATAAAAAAAGGCGTCTCTGATGTGCAAGAAATACACCCCAAAAAAAGAAGAAAAAAATAAAAAAAAATTTTGTTACAAACAACTTACAAAAAGAAATGAAATCCCTCCAAAAATATTTTCATGTAAAATGTTGCCAAGACGAGCCCATATGACTCGCACTGTCAAAAAATTATCAGATCTCATGTAGAGCCAAGCTTCTAACACTACACGCCCTAACTCTACAAGGCCTAACTTCACAAACTCTACACCTTAGTCAAAATATGTGGCTTGGCCGTTCGTTACTACAAGAACTATTGTATAACACAAAAGTAATGAACAGTGAATTAATTTTTCACCTTACGCCGATGTGAATGTAGCGAAATGGCCAAGCCACATATTTTGACTAAGGTGTAGAGTTTGTGAAGTTAGGCCTTGTAGAGTTAGGGCGTGTAGTGTTAGAAGCTTGGCTCTACATGAGATCTGATAACTTTTTGACAGTGCGAGTCATATGGGCTCGTCTTGGCAACATTTTACATGAAAATGTTTTTGGTGGGATAATTATTTCTCAACACACTTGAAAAGGACTCGTCATTAATTTTACGACTTGTCCTTAATTATAAAAAGCTACATAACATTATATGAAAGATTCAAAGCCGTCTAAATAATTACCGACCCTCGAAAGGGCTAAATCGTCGTTAGATCTTACGCGCCAGGAATTACAAAATTCTTACTTTAAGATACATACTTATTTGGTACTGAAAAACTAAAGATGTTGACAAATTATGTAAAAATATTGTATCGTATGTACTTATATATCTTGATTTTACACTTACACGTGTAATGTGTATTTGTAACAAAGATTTTTTTTAAATCTATTTTTTTCGTTAGCTCGTTTTATCTTGTGTCTAATTTGAATTTACACTAATATGTATATTTGTTATGTATCATTGAAGCCTATATATATATTTTAATTAAACTAATTATTGGAAAAAAAATGTGTTTGAATCTAATAAAAATTTCGTGTGGTGTTTGAAGTAAAACTCCTCCGAAACCGCTTGACCGATTCTCATGAAATTTTTATCCCCTAAATGAGTAAGGCAGAACAACGTTTGCCGGGACAGCTAGTAGTCTATAAATACACTTTTTACATAACATACACGCAAAGGGGTCATTGTAAGGGTTCATACGCACTATGCGGGTAGCCGCATTGCGGCTAGCCGTCCGGCTGACCGCAGGATGCGGTTGCGAATGCGGCCAGTCGGATCGCGGGCAGCCGCATTCGCAACCGCAACGTGCGGTTGAAGAACCGTTTCGATTTGCGGTCATGTCGATCCATTTCAAAGATGGACGTGGAAGAAGTTGCAGCTATTTACTACATTTACACACGTCACGTAAAGAAGAAAAGCAAAGAAAGAAGTACTGGGTGCATCCTTATTTGCAAACACGAGATAAGAGCAAGCATTTTGCAACCACATGCACACACTCACTCAATGGCGGGCAGCCGCAGACTGAACCGCACAGTGCGTATAGCAACCGTCCGGCTGGCCGTCACTCAGGCCGCAGCTCTCCGAGCAACCGGAGCGGTCTGCGGGTAGCCGCATCGCAGTGCGCATAGAAATGAATATTACGTACATAATTATTGTGCTTGCGGTCAGCCGGACGGCTACCCGCAATGCAGCTACCCGCATAGTGCGTATGAACCCTAATACTGCCATGAATACCATTAGGTCAAGTCATTCACCGCCATACTAAAAAATTCCCTTGCAACCTTATCTACGCTACAAAATGACATGGGCATGGAAGTTAACCTTAAGCTTTAAAAAAAGGTTTAATGAGAAAAAAATGCTTTTTACGTTGGTTCGTATCTTAATTATAGTTATAAATATGGAGCTAAATAGAACGTTCTTTCGTAAGGATTTCAAGCAGAATACAAATATTAATTAATTTGAATGAAGATAAGTAAATAGTAATTTTCTTTGACATTTTATTGTAAGTACTTGGATACGAATATTTTGTAGTTGATTCTATGTAAATTAAAGAAATTTTTACTTTTAAATCCAAAAGTGATGTTGTTGGAACTGGTTTATTCATTTTTAGAACATAATAAAAATATTTTTATTTTCGATAGAAGAATACGAACACTTATAGACAATTAAATAAAATAAATATTACCAACAAAAATAACATCAAGTGCACTAAAAATCATCGAAACGTATAAAATATCATAGATGCGGCATGCAATTAAATGCAGATGCGTCACAGCCAATTAATCATTGTTACAACGTATTCTGCCTACGTCAAAAGTCCTCCCAGACTAGAACTGTCTAGTAATTGGGTATTCGACCTTATACATTATTCATAGGAATTACGTTCGGGCACTGTGACGTTTCTACATCAGATTATTTGCTCTTTGACTTTCGAGTATCGTAATTTGTTTTGGAATGTGTCATCGTTTAAATTAAATCCTTATACAAATAATAACAGAGATTTGCTGCTATGCTTATAATATAGTATAACCACCTTCTATAGTATTTTGGAATCTCTTTTCGTCTAGAATTAATAAAACTTCAGTAGAGAGAATTATTGGCCATGTTTCCATACCTAAAGATATTATTAAATACGCAAAATGTAGCTTTTCCTTGTAATAGCTAGTTCCAATACACCAGGCTACAACCTAGACTTGTACATACAGTAACTAGTTCAAAGTATAAAATGGAAGCACTTAAAGTAAACACTGATATAATAGCATGGAAATGAAGGCACAATAAACGCGTTCTGCCTTTGTTCTTGGATCGAGTTAACCGATAAGGGGATTCTGGGCCCATACGGGACGATATATTAACGTACCTTTAAATTGCTTCTGAATGTTAATAGTGTATTTTGTAGTTGAAAGCACTTAAGCCGAAATACTTTTACTACTATAATATGACGCATATCTACCAACCCGCACTTGGCCAGCATTGTGGATTATGGCCTGTACCATCATAGGAGGCCCGTGTCCCAGCAGCGGGAATAGCTGTATATGGGATAATGATGATCCGAAATACTTTCACTAGGCACTACATGACGCATATCAACCAACTCGCACTTGGCCAGCATGGTGGATTATGGCCTGTACCCTCACAATAGACCCGTATCTCAGCAGTGGGAACGTATATGAGCTGATGATGATAATGATGACGACAGCAGGAGTTAGATTTTTTGCCAATTATCAAACATGTAATGAAAAATATTTTAACAAAAACGAAGCAGCCTTTTTGTCGGAATTGGACAAAACTTGTATGTGACCAACAGTTTGCCAAATTTAATTTAGCTAAAAAATCAATATAATCAAAACATACAAAAGATCTTCGTTTAAAATCTTTGAAAATATAACAACTAACTTCACCTAGAAAACACGAAGTATTTTTTTACAAATATATACCTACACAGAAATCTGAAAACGGATAATAAGTTCATATTACGTTTAAACAGAACTGTAGAAAACGAATCACCATTTATTAACCTTTCAATATGATATTTGCAATAATATCGATTCAGAACAAATAATTATTACCCAGAAACAATATACACTACTCTGTAATCGTTAATAGAAATTGTATTTACATAGAACTCAACTGAACAATATTTGCAATACTTTTATAACTGCGCACTAACTGCATACAATTTTCGATTTTTGTCTTTTGAATTATTTATTAAATACATTTCACCCATTAAATTCTACAGACAAAGCACTTCTTATGAAAATCTTCTACTTCAAATGTCTCCCAAGTGAAATTTTATTAATATATTCCTAGAAAAATGTAATCAATAATTATGTAGAGTCAGTTACTGTTTATAATTATTTTACTAGCTTAGCGCCCGCGGCTTCGCCCGCTTTGTCTAAAACCTAATAAATTATACACTAAAACCTTTCTTTTGAATATATCTATTTATTTAAAAAAAGTCATCAAATTCCGTTTCGTAATTTTAAAGATTTAAGCATACAAAGGGACATAGGAACACAGAAAGCGACTTTGTTTTATACTATGTAATGATAAAAACCAATTATTTCACTGATTAAATCATCTGAAATAAACATTCCCATACCAACTGTAAAGTATAAAAACAATAACATCTCTTGACTGTATTCTTTATGACAAACATCCTAGACATTTTAGTAATTCGCCAAAACTCCGCAAAAAGCAACCACTCAGTCTATTCTAAACCTCTCAGTTTAACTATACAAAACCTCATCAAACATAATATCACATAGCATATTATGTAGGTATAACCCAACCAATTCACGAAGTATATTAACATTTTCAATTGCGAGAAATGAATCGATGCAATTCTCTCTTGTCCGAGTTATAAATGACATTTTCCAACTGACGCGCTCCCGATAAGAGGAAATGACGTCGCAGTCGATACGTAAATTATTGCTCACATAATAATAGTTACATATCATATTATTATTTATTACTGGCGAGTATAATTATAGTAGAGTTATATTATATTTTAAACTACCTACTAGTTAGTAGGTAGGTAGGTAGTTTTTGTTAGGTAGTTACCTAATGTTTAAATTATAGAATGTCTTATTCAAGTAATTCGCAATTGATTTTAATACTTCCACAGTTTTTCTAGAGCTTTTTAGCTAATAATAAAGATAAGGTTTAGTTTCTCTAAGGTTTTTATTTTACAAGCTTTTTTTCGAGAAACCATCTACATTTACAGTTTTATAGAGATTTAATACATAAATAAGTATATCCCCTTTATGAAACATTCTCTACATTACACGCCAAAAAATAGTACCCATATTTTATTATAAAATATATCAAAATATTTCTTATTCCAGATACGAATCCTCAGCAATGCCGTAGTCAGCCACTGTAAGTAATTCCAAGAGCGATATTTACGAATATTTTAGTATGAAATTAATTAATTTTTAAGCCATTCTCTGTGAGAAACAATTTTAGCAGTAAGTATTATCTGCGTTGCATATTGCAAAATATTCAAGTCATTGTGCATTTTTATGCATTCCATTTTAATTGAGGATTATATAAATAAATGCACAATATGCATAGTGTTCTTGTGTTCTATTTAATCAGTGTTTTGCATATTTTTAAAGGATTTTAAAAGAGAATCAATCACTACGTTTACAGTTTACAGCGAGTTTCGTCATGGGGACATTGGACTCCAGTCTCCTTCCGTTAAAAGTCTTAAAATTAAGTATATTGAATTCAGATTATATATAGGTACCTTGAAGACTATTTTTACATAATAAACATCAAACTTGAATGGACTGAAAACAACTGAACATCCCTTCAACAAATGTAAAGCTTTTTCAATCACGTTAGTCAATTGTTTATACATTAACTTTTAAACCACGTATTAATAGCCACGGAAGTAATTAAATTAACCGAGTCAACGACCTCTAAAATCAGCCAATTATTTAGGAGTATCGATTCAAAGTCCACTGGGAGGGACAAATTTACGTTATTGCTTCGACAGAGCCGCGAGAGACACATTTAGTTGTAGGATTAGCGCCGCCATGCTTAAATTAGCTGTGACGTCACAATTGTCTACAGAGTGTTCGAGTTTGTATGTATCAGCGGAAAGAGTATGAAAGGGAATGCACATTAGTATAGTGGTAGAATAACGAAATTTTAAAAGATTTATTCATTCATGGTCATACATTTTTTTTGTGTCAAAATAGTAACTATTAAAATAATAGTATGTTTATGGCCACAGAAACTAGAAACGCATTTATTCTGATATGATTTTGATGTACTCTTCAAAGTTGGTTTGCGGCTTATAAAGTTAACTAATTAAACTCTCCATCTAAACTATGAAAGTGATAAAGCTAAAAAAATGCTTCTAAACGGTGCATTTACATCAAACGAACGAACATTGCATATACTCTTTTCGAACGCACTAAGAACAACGAAGGAATGTTCTACACTACACCTGTTTAAACTAAAAAAAAATAATTTGACATAGTGGGGTTAGAATGAGAATTCGTTCGTTCGATGTAAATGCACCACAAGCCAAATGATAAGATTTCTTCAGAACTTATGGAAAAATCATAAATATATCCAATTTTCTCCTGTCTATTCGCATCTAATCTATATAAGTAGAAGTTACGGCACAGATGTCCCGATTGCTTCCCGATGAAGCCGCGAGACTTTATTAAATATTGAGTTCACGGGGAATAAAATTACCGCAATCTGCTGCTTGCTTTAACACCGAATAAAGGAATATCATATTTTTTTTATTATGAAAATTCTAGAGCAAATCACATTAAACTTACAATCATTCAGAAAATAAAATATAATTAAAGGAAAATACGACATATCAATTAATTACGCATTTGACACCATTTTTACTAGCCATAATATAAAATGATTACCCTACTGCCTACGTGATAAAGTCTATATTCCCATGAACATCCCATTTTTTTTTTTATTGGTAATAGGGAAGCGCTTGACCACAATCTCGCCTGATGTTAAGCTGAGATGTGGTCTAAGATGGAACGCGCTTCCCTAGAAGGTACCTACCTGTTCACTCTACGCTTGAACGACGCTCCATAAGTTGCATCACTCGTAAAGATTTCCCGTCTTGATATTTACAACCTTTCTCCACTTCCAAACAATTCTTCCACAAAACACTGCAGTGTTTACGATATTTATAGATGGCGCCATTAAAACGTGGGTAGTTTGAAAACAAAGTGCTCGATACGATTTATCGTGAGGTGTTTTGGCAACTTGAGGTGTTTATCGTATCGTAAACTGTAAACAAGGAGAAATGTTATGGCATATCTAGGATAGTTTAATCCTGTTATACTAACAATTTGTCAACATATAAAATGTTAAAATGATTGTGTGTTAACTTGTATCGATGTATTATTGTTGGATTTTTATTTAAATTTTTGTTAACACTGCAATAATTCTCTTGTATAATATATAATACTAATAACGGAGAGCTTACACCAAATGCATAAAGCTTATACATTTTTGACGAACGTAAACACATTTACGGGTAATTCACTGTTTTTAATAAAATGAAGCTGATATTAAACATTTTTAATGATTATTTTTAATTTTAAAATGTATCCATCAATAAAGCTCACGTCTTTAAATACTTGCATACAAATGCGCTATATCTAACCTATGTTAATCTAAGTTTATACATAGACATATAATATGTACATACTTCTGAAGTGACATTTACAAGGAAAAAAAGACGTCATCAACAATCTTAATTGAAATTTGTAAGTGATTGCCAGAACCGATTCAAATAATTAATTTCTTCAAATAAAACTTCGCCTTTTCTGTTTTTTGATCTTTCATTTTAACAGCTACTGAAATAAATGGACGCCAAGCGTTTTGTTTCTAACTTCCTAAATGGTTTAATAAAAGCTGTCATTCAAAGAATCTGACGTCGTTCGGTGACATCTCTATAATTTAACTTGCTAACCTTTTCCATCAGATTCTGTAATGAATTCAAGAAGACCATTTAGTATAAATAATAAATAAATAAATATTTCAGGACAGTTTTCACACACGGCACGATCTGATCCCATACTAAGCTTTCGCTTGTGTTATGGAAACCAGATGGCTGATAAACATATAAGTATATATATATAATCTATAATATAAAAATGACTCGTAAAATGTGTTGGTAAGCGCATAACTCGGGAACGGCTGAACCGATTTCGTTGATTCTTTTTTTATGATATTCCTTGAAGTACGAAGATGGTTCTTATGGAGAGAAAACGTAAACATATACCACGGGCGAAGCCGGGGCGGACCGCTAGTTTTAAATAAATACTTATATATAGATAATTAACACCCAGACACAGAGCAAACATATATGTACATTTATGTACATATTTATCAGTTGTTTTAATTTAATAAAACGTACGCAGGCGAAAATTAAAAAATAATCCGAATAATTTTGGTCACTCGCAATTATAATTTAATCTGTGGTTCTGCTGGTCTCAATACAGTTTGTGTTAATAAAATGAAGAGAATGTGGAATTTCGTATGTACATAATTGATATTTTAATCTCGAATAATTAAACGCTCTGTCCCATAGAATATTTATAATTTATGTTTATTTAACGTATATTTTACACATAAAGCTATTAAGGAAGTTTTGGTATTTTTCGATTAACACTTCTGAAGATCATAATAATCTTATAGATTATGCAAATATATAAGGTTGACGTTAAAATCATTCATATGTTGCATGTATTGTTCATGGAAGCGGATGAAGTCGTGTATTTTAGCGAATATGTAAAATATATTGTCATAAATAACTTAAAGAAAGTACTATAAATAAATAGGTACGTACTTTACGTTAACATTTGATAATATGAGAAAATATACAACGGTACAAAAGTTAATTACAATACATTAAATATAATATTCTAGAAAATTATTAAACTAAAACTCCAAAGTATATCAAACGATCTTACAGCTCAAGAAGCTTGTAAAACGTATTTCATTAATGTCAAATGTATAGGTAAATAATGAAAAACACTATATATATATATATATATAACTGAAGATAATAATTCAAGAGAGCGTGAGCAAAATCAAACTTGTATTGAGTTGTTATTTGTATGGTACTTGTCCTGGGTGAGAGGACACGGGTCGATAATTATATGATCGCTTCATTTCTTTTTTTTAACCGGCTGTGTAAGAGCGGGTAACAGAGAAACATACAAAAAGCTTTTGGGCGGTAAAATATGAAGTGACTAGCTTTCCGCTCGCAGCTTCGCCCGCGTTTTCAAAGAAAAACCCGCATGGTTCCCGTTCCCGTGGGATTTCTGGGATAAAACCTATCCTATGTGTTAATCCAATTAATCCTCTATCTATGTGCCAAATTTCATTGTAATCAGTTCAGTAAAATTTGCGTGAAATAGTAACAAACATACACATACACCTCCATCCTCACAAACTTTCGCATTTATAATAATAGTAGGATGTTTTCTCTTATTGTAAGAATTATTTTAAGATTATTAAATGGATAATGTGGCCTTTGATCAAGGAATTATTTACTAAGTAGTCTTTCGGTGTTTGCCCATTTATCGGGGAAGGATATAGGCTATTATATCATCACGCTAAGACTAACAGGAGCGGAGCCACGCGGATGAAAGCGCGGGGCGCAGCTAGTACGAGTATAAATTTAAATGTTGTCCGGGATATAAGTCACCTTAATTCAACAAATCTGATAACTTCATATTTAAAATACTGAAGAATTTCAATAAGTTTATACATATAACGCTTGATATATATCCAATTTAAATGTCTAAATAACATTAAATACCGTATCTCTTAAAGAATTTCAGGGTACTTAAAAAATAGCTCTTAAAGCTAAACAATTCCTTTAAAAACGTAGACAGGATTAAGAAAAACTATCCCATTTCGTGCAGGTAACAAGCCATTATCCCTGTATTCTAGGATAATATACATTAATCCGACTATTCAGCTAGTCAGGCACGCTCCTAGGTACTGCGGTATAACCCTTGTAGAATTTCTTAGCTATTTAGGACTTACGTTTTTAGTATGCACTATGTTAGGAGGAATTATGAATGAACCCGAAATATGTTAGTAACTCTCTTGTGCGTTGAAGGCTAAAACTCTAAAACGATTTTGAGAAAATTTTGTGTAGAGATAGGCGGTTGTTTTGTTATAATAATATGTAAAGGAGTGGAATGAAAGAAATATATTTTATGGGAAAAATGTTGCGTGATTACATGAAATATAAGTACAGTAAGTTTGAAAACATATTAGAACAGCTTAATGCATTACGTAATACGTTAATCCTTTTGAATCTTGAGTGTACAAAAACTCGGTAAGTTAATACAGTTACTATCTTTATTTAATTTAATATGTATACTGTATAGGTATAGATATTAAGCTTTATCTATGATGTGCATTAGACGGGCCGTTTAATATCGCATCTCTATAGGGATTGTTATTGCATATTATAATCCACTTTCTGTCACGTATTTTAGAGATAAATAAACATGAAATCCCAGATGTCATTGGAAACGTTTATTGCATTGCATTTAGGATAATTTATAACAGCTTAGCTTCACTAAGCATTGTTTTATATTGCTTTACTACTAAAAACTAATATTATAAACGTGTAATTATGTAGATGTATGGATGAATGTATGTCTTATTCTTCCACCAAAAACAGTAGAAAGTATTGGCTCTAAGGTACCTTACTTTTTATTCGTGACCAAGTGAATGAAGGGGGCTCCAGCTAATAAATAAATAGTATATTATCACGTGATAGCTTGTGAAGATTGAATGTATGTTAGTCCTTTTTCCGAAAAAAAAATCGTTCTGTATGTAATTTGGTACAGAGACAGTTTCTAGCCTGCAATAACACATGATATTTTTACTACACGAGTACAGCCACGTGCTCTAGCTTAGCAATATTTCTTCCAAGAGATAAAAAAACACGTGAGAGTTCAAATATTTTCACTTTATGAAGTACCTCGTTATACTAAAATTAATAAACAATAATTAATATTGACTTTACGTCGTGTCTATTACGAAAATTGAGAATATAATGAGATCTCGTTTTAAATAGGATAAGTTTAATTATGTTTCGGAGCCGTGGTCTATTCACAATGTTTCGTGTTTTGCTCAATGGATCCTTAATTTTGGTAACTATAAATTAGAAAAGTTATGTTATTTTGTTTTGTATTTACTGACCACGCACGTGACTGTGTTGATTTGGTATTTATGGAATATTCTTCGAATGACATAAATAGAAACGATTATAAAAAAATAAACGAAAAAACACTGAATAATTGATATTTGAGAACGATCGTTCAGCCTTCTTTATGTGAAAGTTTTTTAAAATCAGTTGAGATGTTTTTTTCTCGTTTAAATGGTAAAAAATAAGTAAATCCTCATTTAAAATAATTTAGATGTTTTCGCATATAGTATCATGTAATATTTCTAGAATAAAACCCCAATAAACAAAATATCTATACCTATACTACAAGTGACCTCAACTAATTGCAACTGTACTAACTTCAGAGCAGATCTTGAAGTTTGTTCTAGATTTTATCTATAAAATAATAGATGATTCAGCCTCCAACATGGACCATAAGTAGGCCAGAATATTAGGTGAGATTAGTCTGTGCTACTTTTCGCAATCCGTGTGAAGGTTGAATGTATGAAGAAATAGTACAATCATTATGTGCTAGACTACGACTATTGAGATAATGTTTGATGTAGAGCTAATGCGTAGCTGGTGATTATTGTTATTAATATATTATTTTAGTTAATTAACGATCATATTAACATCCACAGATCCTACAGTATTCTAAATGATAAATTTATTTATTTATGACCTTTTGTACACATCATATGATTTGGCAATCGATGTAGTTATTCTCTATTGTCTATTTTAATAAAGAAGTTAGTTTTGATTTTTAGTGTGTTTCTTTATTTATTTATTTATTTATTATACTTCATTGTACAAACATGAATGGACAAAGCAGAAAAAAAAGAACAAAATCACAAAAGGCATCATTTGTACAAAAGGCGGCCTTATTGCTGAACAGCAATCTCTACCAGGCAACCTGGTAGGAAAGGAAATGTAAGAAGGTCGTGGGATAGCGCAAAATAAATGACTATAATTACAATTACATATAACAATATATTGCAAATAATATAAAATAGACACATATACACACATATTAATATAAACTAAATATTACATATATACTTCAAAAATATGTACATACTAAAAATATTACTAAAATACATATTGTACATTGTTTCTTTGTTAGATCTTCACTCAATATTACAAGACTGATTTTTTACCCTTACGATTAAAACGCTACATTTTACCGAATAATTTACTATTATTCTTTTTATAGCATTCGAGTGTAAATTTACTGTCTATTTTTATTCCTGGTCAAGACCCCTTTGCCCTGGGTAAAACGAGACAAACGGCTCGTCATAAATATGCCATATTTAATTTTTTTTATTTAGGGTCAACGCGGGCGAAGTCTTGACAAAAAGCAAGCATACTACATATTATGTTACTCGATTCCAGTAATTTGAAAGCGTAATTTACTTCTCCACCTACAAAAGAGTGCAAAAAAAATCAAAACATTCGCAAATATAGCCCAGACGTAATTTCGGTGTTGGCAACAGATTACGTTTTTTTCTTACCAATTGACACACTTTTATGTAGATCACCAGACCACGTGGGTGTACCACAACAAACTGTTTATAACTAGCAGCTAGTATAGATGACCTCTAATAACATTAGGCTAGAATACACTTCTTGAATCTGAGAGGCACGTTACGTTACGTATTGCGAATTTTTGGTTATTTTTTTGTGTGTATACAGCTTTATATTGGGGTACATTTTAAATATACTAGATATTATGAGGTACGTAAGAACAGACTACAAAATTGAAATTATTTCAATCAGAAACAATATTCCTATTAGGCGGTGGATACACCACATTTAATAAAAACGGATTAATAACAACTTATTCATTATTATTTTCAGAATTTTTCAGAATAAAATTGATTGTCCGCAATTGTTAAATAAATTTAATCTCAGAGTTCCTTCTAGATACCCGCGTAATAAAATTACACCTTTGGTTCCTCCTCTGCGTAGGACCGTTTTTGGCCGAAATTCCCCCGTCTGTAGATTAAGTAAACTGGTCAATGAGTATGCCAATTGTATTGATATTTTTCACGACAACTGTCATAGAATACGTAAATGTTTCAAAGAATTGTCTTGATTTGGTTTGTATTCTTTTCCTTTTGTGACGTGACTTGACTCAAATGTAATTATTATTATTTTTTTTTCCATGTTGTGTTGTCCTATAATTGTTTGTCACAATTGTCAAAATTTTTTTTTTGTAACTTGTACCTATATAATAAGTATTGTTGTGACAGGTGTTGGATGACCTCAATAAATAAAATAAAATAAAATAATAAAATAAAATAAAAATAAAATTATTTCGACTGTCACTATCATAATAAGAAAATATTTTATTGATCTTATTAAAAGTACTATAAATAATCTAATTAAAGCTCTAGAAATTTAATTTTATTAACTTGGTGCTTTAAAATAGTAAGAATTGTGGGTCTGTCTGTCTTATAACAGGTTACTAATACCACAATTCTTATCCAATCCAATATAAAATTTATTTATTTTTATCTCCTGTCACCTTACAATATCCTGAAAGCGTTTTATTTAATAATTCATAACCAAACTAAACCTCGTTGAATGCTGGTTGGAACTAGCTTTTTAAAAATAATTTTATAAGTACCTAGGATTTACGGATTAGTAAAAGTTGAAACCTTGTTCATTTTTCCAGGCGAAAAACATGTATTAAAACGCTTTTTTACAAACATTAATAATAATAAAAAATAAAAACCGGTTTCGGTAAAAAATCTTGTAACTCTTTAACATAGCCTAAAAACGTTCTTCTATTATAAACAAAAAGTTCGTGACGTATGAGTGGATGTATTTTTGACAAGCACACAAAAATGGCTGGTCAGATATTAATGAAATTTGGAATAGATAAAGATAATTTTATATCATCTGTATTACAATTACAGTATATAGTGCAAACTATAGAAACCACGGGATAAGATCAGTTAAACCATGTTAAACGTTAATAAATCAATCATGTGCACATTAAGGCGAAGCGCTTTCAACCACGTAACAATAACGGTCTAATGTATTCATAATCATAATCCAACAGATCATTTAAGGCCCATATCCACGGAGGCATAAAATTAGTTTCCAAAAACTTATTTCCGTACCTTTTTCCACGCATTAGGGAACAAGAGCTGAATACATTATGAAAGTATCACAAGATGTACGATAAAGAAGCTGGAAGATTCATGGTGACCACACTTTAGTGGTTGATGGGACTCTACATAATATATTTTTTGCCTTTATTTATAGAATTAATATGAAACGGAACAACGGCGTTATTGTTTCTTTTTTTCTAGCTTTAGATTTGATTACGTTAATCGGATATGAATAAAGTAGAGCAATTTCTACAAAATAAAAGAAATAGATACACGTTTTTACAGAGCATGTAGGTCATAAAAGTAATAACATTTTAATCATTTAAAAAAATATATGTAGGAAGTTTACATCTGAGATTTTTGACATATTACATAATATAAACATAAGGCTTCTTCTTTACAGAGGTTTATGTATAAGCACATACTAAATTATTTAATACTAGCGGTCCGCCCCGGCTTCGCCCGTGGTACATATTTTGCAATAAGAGGTAGCCTATGTTCTTTCTCAGGGTCTAAAGATTGTGTTTTCATTATTTTCAAAAAATTTCATCAAAATCGGTCCAGTAGTTTATGCGTGAAAACCATACATACATACGTACATAATTACAAACCTTTCCTCTTTATAATATTAGTATAGATAGATCGTTAAATGTTTTCCATGTTTTATCTGAAATCCAAAGGCCTTAATAATATTATTTCATAATACTTTTAGCTCCATCAAGTCAACCGAAGTTAAGAAGACACCTTCAAATAACAAAATTTTATCCCACTTTTCCTTACAGTGTGGTGTACACCTAACTTCTACATCTAGGTTACAAATAGGGTCCAACGATTTCCCCTTGAATATAAACTGCTGGATTTCAGGGTAATGGGCTGGCAATCGAATGTGAATCTTTTTCTGTACTATATTAGGCATAACTGGTTTGCGCTCTATTTAATTTTATACGCCATAACAAAAAGTTAGAATAACAACGCATATTTTAAAGGGCAACGTATATGTTGGCATTTTTTTCGTGGTAGTCCAGAATTTTAATGATTTTTTTAGATAAAAATAATATCATTTTTAATAGCCTTAAGTATTATGTAGATAGGTAATATCGCTGATTTCTAGAAATTCGTGATAATTAAAGACTCTATCAATGTTTGTTTTTATTTTAATTAAGTTATTATAATTTCTCAGTAAGTATTAACAGTATGCGAAACAATTTTCTTCTTCCAATAATTATTATGTTTGCACGGGTAAATCTAGTATGTAATTTTCATGAAACAATTTTGTTTACATTAAATTTTATTGGAAGCGCTCATTCATAATCATAAAACGTAGCAAAATAGATGTATATTATACTTGTTACTACAAACTATTTATGTAAATGTATTGTATTATAAATCTATTGAATATAATAGAATAATTATTATTTTTATATGTACCTACCTAGGCGAATGAGGATCGTTTTGTATTGTATAAAAATTATATTAAATTATATAGAAACATACTTCGTCTTTTTCATTGTATTTCTATTCTAAATATAACGATTAATATCATATATTTTAGTAAATTTTAATATAGTAATTAGAAAATGCAATTGAAAATAAAGTAAATAGAAAATTACACATAAGTGGATGTAATACGTATGTATTTGATATTGTAACCAATTCTAACCTAATAGCCATCTTAATAATAAATCGATAAATCTAACGAGGTTTTATATATAATTCCAAAGTCAAGAAAAGTCAAATATCCCACGTATGTGGAAAACTTTGAGCGAGTTAAAAAGTTACTCGTTTCAATATGTTGGTTTCCTTCACTGAGAAGTTATTTCAGTCATAAAATGAGACCGAATTTAACGTTCAACGGTTTCCAATTATATTTGATTTATATTTATAAATGCTGTAAAACTTGGATATTGATTGTATTTAATTAGCATTTCCAACGGATTGTTCGTCAACTTTTGATAAAAACTGAACATATTATGTAATCTATACTAATAATTAATATTATAAAGCTGAAGAGTTTGTTTGTTTGTTTGAACAATTCTTTCGGTGTTAGATTGCGAGGAAGGCTATATCAACACGCTAAGACCAACAGGAGCGGAGCAATGCTGGTGAAACCGCGGGGCTAGCTTATAGATAAAGCTTTAAACACGCTTTAATCTATTCAACTATATTTATTTAATCTAATTCAAAACATAGTCCAAAGATATTTGCTTCGAAATTGTCATCATTTCTATGATGTGAAGTAAATTAATAATCTTTCAGTAGTAAGAAAAATACAGTTAAGGGCCGATTTTTCAATCCTTGGTTAAAATTTATCCGTCCAATAAAGTATTACACGAACATTTTCAATGTCACCTGTAAACTGTCAAATACGGACAATTAGAATACATTTTTGAAATGGTAGTTTAATACGTTATTCGATGAATAAGTTTTAACCAAGGATTGAAAAATCAGCCCTAAATCAATTAAAATAGAGATCAAAGTTAAATTAGCCGTGTAAAGGTGTGTTTAAATCCACCTCATGTGTTCACTTGAGAGTAATCTCATCAATTAGCCAGGCTCTGAGTGTATTCATATTTAATTCATATCTGCTGTAACCGACTTTGGACGCATATTGTTTTAATTTAAGAAAGTAATGTTTTCTGTGAGTAAAATATTTTATTTTATCCTTGCTCTGTGGACAAAAACCTTTTATATAATTTATAGACGATCTAAGGATGCGCTTTATAAAATACCAACGAACTAACTCTACTTTTTTATATTTTGTTAGTGAAACCATCAGATTACTTCCTTGAATTCGCCCAAAATAATACAAGGGTAGTTAAAATTTTGCTAAAATACAAATCCTCTTAAAAGACATTAAACAGAAAATCTACATTTGCATGAAAGCTCAGTCACAAACCTTGTATGCATTGTCAAAAACATTTTGCATTCACAAAACTAAAATGTTCATATTCCACATACAAATAACTGCAAAATAATAGACAAAGTCAATCTTGCATCCATTTTGTCGTTGCACACTTAATGAAGGAGTTAAAAGCAAATGGCGTTTACGTCACAGGTCTTGAATGTGATCTCTACACAGCTTGCATTGTTACAAAAAGTTACATTGTATTGTATGCAAGGAAATGTTCTTATCAAATGGAGGCGCGTAGGCGTTTACTTTTTGCCACACTTCTTTTCGGACTAATGCAAGCCAAAGTTCCACTTTATCTATATACTAAACTTGCTTGGATGGGTGAGCGCAGTGCCCAAAACTATGAAACAAGATCTGCATTCCAAAAACTAGCCATTCCTAGACACCACTCCGCAGCGTTCAAGGGAAGTTTCCGATACAGTGCCACCAAGTGTTGGAATAATCTTCCACCACCACTACGTAATCTGCGCAATAAAGAAAATTTTCGACGCAAATATCGAAATCATTTACTTTTAAACCCTCCATAGGGGACTTGGTGGCGCTGAGTGTAACTTCTTTTGTAAATAAGTCATTTATATTGTGTTCTATGTAAAAAAAAAAAAAAAAAAAAAAACAATTGTTTACTCAAGTGTGATTGCATGATTTGTTTTGTTTCTCCTTTGATTTTATTTATTTTATTTTATTTTTTATCTTTTATTCGTTTTGTTTTCTTTACTTTAATTTTAATTGTTTTTATCTCTTTTAGGTTTAAGGTGTAATGTATTTCTTATTATTTTAATAATCATTGCGTGACTGTTGACTCCAAATGTCATAAGGGGCCACTGAAAATCAGTGGTGCGAATGGTCCATCTCATCATTCGTGCCAGATACTGAGTTGGTCCCTTTTGTCAACGGAGAAATGTCCAGTACCTATTAAAAACATTCTTTTCTTATACTTTATTATTATTGTTATTTTTTTTTTATTTTTTACTTTGAATGTTACTTTTGTTTTTTTGTTTTTTTAATCTTGTACTGTATGTTTTTGTGTGCTGTTGACAATAAATGTTTTTATTATTATTATTATTTTTTAATGCTTTGCATTCACAGCTTATGTTCAGCTGGTAATAATAGAATACACGGGCGTAAACCAAGTGTAAGCTATATAATTATATTTTTA
>CAJQZM010039250.1:0-44088 GCA_907164665.1 Colias nastes | reverse complement strand
CAGCTATAGTTATTTATAAGAAGATTTTCCTTCTGAAGTGAAAGCGTAGTGCAGGTTGACTCGTCCCATTGAGCTTAGACTTTTGAAAGTTATCCGTGCTTTATTTGACCTTCACCTAGTATTGATAATTATTTCCCGTAGGTATTTATTATGCTTATATTTTAATAATGTTTTGTATTTCTTACTAAAATAGAAAGAAAATTATTGTTTTAATTTTTAGCCTGGTGACTCCTATATCCGTTATAATAATGTCAATGCGGCAAATTATTTCATCCAAATCGGTACTGTAGTTTCACGGTTTAACTACAGTACCGATTTGGATGAAATTTTTAAATAAATATACTTCAAGATACAAGTTCAATAATGAACTATTTTCTTCAATGGAGCCATTTGAAAGGAAGGTTGAAACCACGAAACATATCTTGTAAGGACATAGACCCAAACGTCTTCACACAATTCTTGATATTTAGTTGGGTAGTGCTATACCTACTTAAAACTATAAATAACATATTTTTATAAAATTATATAAATATGTTACTAAAAGGGTACATATATATTTTCAATCTTCGTATCCATTACTTCAAAGAGATATAAAAGATATCTGAACGAATTTAGTATGAGCTTTTACGTGCTCGTCTACTTAGACTAATGTTAAACCAAACTTCAGAATATACTAATATGGCATAATATTACGCGATAATATTTATGCAATCAAAATTCACATAAAAGGCGTGTCTTTTAAGTATACAACTATACATGTATCATATTTTACGAAATATATGTTCGCGTTGATTGAACAAGGCTTTATATATGTTGTTTTTATTCATACAAGATCGTAAAATAAAAAACACATCAGATATATTACTTTATACGGTATAATTTTTTGGTTATCAAACTTTAAATTTATTTTTGTCTCTTCTTCACACGTCAACCACTGAACAAATTTGGATGAAATTTGGTACAGAGATAGCTAGAGTTCTGAGAAAGGACATAGGTTTTATCCCGGAAATCCCACGAGTACGGGAACTATGCGGACTTTTCTTTGACTACGTGGGCAAAGCCGCGGGCGGAAAGCTAGTATTATATGCATCATCGTCATCGGGACGTATATATTTGTATTGCCTTCCCACCGCTGGGATATGGGGGATTTGCCAAGCCCACTTGGCCAGCTGTACACTCATAGGGACCTCCTATGAGTGAGTATACACTGTACGAATGTCACATGAAGTCGAACTTTTAATCCTTTGACATGCCGTTTGCTCACTATTGTTTCCTTCACCGTTTTCAGCATACATAATATGTAATTTTTCTACTAACAAATACTTAAATGTATGTAGGATTCACACAATAATAATAATAATAATAGCCCCATCACGTCGTCAACGTAGAGATACGGTGATGGGGTTATTATTATTATTATTAAATGATTCCAAGTGGGTATAAATTTGACTGTATGTTCATTTGTATGTTATGTAAATTATTTTGTTATGTTGAGGGATTTTATGGAAATATAATATACCTTAGGATCAGGATTCAACGATATCATCAAACAAAATACTAAATAAATAAATATTTCGGGACAATTTTCACACACGGCACGATGTTATCCCATACTATGGAAACCTTGTGTATGGAAATGGCTGATAAACATACATATATAATTTTAAATAAATACTTACATAGATAATTAACACCCAGACACAGAGCAAACATCTATGTTCATCACACAAATATTTGCCCCGGGTGGGAATCGAACCCACGACCTCTGGCTTGGAAGGCAGGGCCACTACCAACCAAGCCAACCGGCCAGTCGAAATACTATCCGTGATTTGATCGTTATTTTTCTTAAAAAATTTCTTACCCAAACCTTTTTTTCATACTACAAATAGCAATTTAAAATTTGATCTCTGTCTAGTAAAGATTTAAGTAAAAATTTAAAAGCTAGAGAAACATCTTTAGATTTTTATGATGACATCTAAAAGCACCCCTTCAGCATATTGTACGCAAAATGACGCTATCAAGGAAAATAGAGTTTCTATGATATTAGGAATTATTGTGTTAGTGATATTATAGCTATGCAATATAATATTGTATACTTTCTTATAAAAGTATAAACGTACATAATATATACAATGAATTGCCTGAAAGATTCATTCTAACTCAGACAAAGTATTAAAACAACTGAAATATTAACAATTAAAGGTTCACAATTTAATCATTCGTACAAAAAATGAGCGCCCATTTATATCCTAAATTACTAGAGATCAAAGGAAAATTACAATTCGGGAATGCCTGCTTTTGGAACGTCAAAACCACAGTAATCCTTTATATTGATTACGTCGTAATTACAGTATCTTGTTTATATGAACTTTGTATCTAATACACGTTTAATTACATACCCTGTTATACAGGGTGCTCTTTATTGTGAATTTTCATGTATGCCTTCGCTTGTTAACCGCCTCCTTGGTACAGTGGTTGACGCGTGAGCGAAGCACCGAGTGGTCTTGGATTCGATTCCCAGTGGAGACGAAAAAAAAATGTCTCGGTCTGGCAGGACACAGAAGTTTGATCACCTACTTGTCCCTAAAGAAAATCGATCAGTGAAACAGATGTATAATGCATCTGGCCCTTACCCCACTAGGGGACATGGGACTTCACTTTTCGCTAATTGAAGTGTACCTAAACGAGTGGCACTTGATATGACTCTTAACGGTCATTCAGGCGTAGCTTATAGAGTATAGGGTACTTAATACGATTAAAGTATGAACTGTATGAAAAGGTTTCTTGTATTTTCTGATATTTACTAAGAAATATATTGAATAGCCAGGGCAATGGCTCCCCCGCGCTGGGCCTCACTGCGTAGGGGGGCGTCCCCCGGGTGGCGGATGGGGGAGCGGTCGGTAGTACAGCCTAGCTACGCTACCGGCTAAGTCCGATGGACTCGCCGACCAAAGTAGGATGTGGTCCTCCAGCATTTCGGGGGTTGTGCGGAGGGTTAACACCCCTCCTGCGTAAAAAACTATCACGTTACGAAACCGACAAGAAGAGAGAAACGATCTGATCCCAATACCAACGACACACGGCCACGAATAAAGGAAATACGATTTGCTACATGGAATGTTAGGAGTTTGTATAGGCCGGGATCCATATATCAGGTCACCAGAGAACTGCACCAATATAGAATCGGCATAGCCGCGCTGCAAGAAGTAAGGTGGCCTGGAAATGGAGAATGCCAGTTAGAAAGCGGTCACACACTATTCTATAGTGGCTCTAATTTCGATAGACATACTAATGGAACAGGTTTTCTGGTTGATAAACAATTTCTGCCCAGTGTGATACAGTTCAAACCCATATCAGACAGAATATCTATCCTGCGACTGAAAACTAAATTCTATAATATCACCCTCCTAAATGCGTATGCTCCAACTGAACAGGCACATGACGACATAAAAGACGAATTTTACGAGCAACTAGATCAAGTATACGATGATATCCCCGGATACGACGCAAAAATTCTTCTCGGGGACCTGAATGCAAAAATTGGACGAGAAGAGGTATTCATGCCCACCATAGGAAAATATAGCAAACATGACAAGTCTAACGATAATGGTATTAGGCTTGTCAGCTTTGCATCGTCTAAGGCAATGGTAGTCCAAAGCACTAAGTTCCCCCACAAGGATATATACAAAGGAACGTGGAAATCGCCTGATGGTAAAACTGTTAACCAAATAGATCACGTCATAATTGACAACAGGCACAGGAATATTATAGAAGACATAAGAACATTTAGAGGGGCGGACTGTGACAGTGACCATTACCTGGTGGGTATAAAAGTTAGGGCTAAGATAAAAGTCACTAAAGCAAGAACTGTGACACGTGGAGACAATATTAATGTAGAAGAGATAAGAAATGAGCAGGTAAATAAAGACTTTCAATTAGAACTAAAAAATAGGTTTGACGGGTTAGTGATATCTGATAACATCGAAGAGGCGTGGAACACCATGAAAGAAATAGTGAAGGAAACAAGCCTAAAGGTACTAGGAAGAAAGAAACGAAATAACAGAAGGAAATGGATAACATCAAAATGTGAAGAGCTGTTAAATGAGAGAAGAAAGCTGAAAGTTCAAGCGGAACAGGACAATAAGTGGGAAGACAAATACAATGAGGTACGTAGAAGAACCAAAACGACAATAAGAAGTGCGAAGAGAAAATACTTGGAGGATTCAATACGTGGCATGGAAGATCTAATCACAGCAAACGAAAGCAGGAAATTCTATCAGAGAATTAGAAATTTTAAAAAAGGCTTCCAGCCTGCTTTGCAACTCTTGGAAGACGATGAAGGTAATCTTGTGACGGAGCAGGCAACTATTAAGGACATGTGGAGAGATTACTTTCAAAACCTTTTAAACTGCCCGCCGACTCATCAAGACATAATCGAAACCGAATTCCAAAGCGTTGAAGAAGAACAGCCATTGACATACGAAGAAGTGAGGTGCGCTATTATGAGGTTGAAAAACAATAAAGCACCAGGAATTGACAACCTACCTGGCGAGTTGTGGAAATACGGAGGAAGTGTAATCCAATCAAAATACTTTGACCTATTGCAGACCATCTGGAACAAAGAAAAAATACCAAAAGAATGGAATGTAGCAGTTATATGTCCGATCCACAAAAAAGGCTCTAGAAAGAGGTGCACAAACTACCGAGGAATAGCGCTACTCCCCACTGCCTTTAAGATCCTATCCTACGTGTTGCTCAAGAGGTTGGAACCTTACGCTGAGGCCATAATAGGCGATTACCAGTGTGGGTTCAGACGCAACCGTAGTACAGTCGATCAACTCTTCCTCCTCAAACAACTCATGGAGAAAAGGTGGGAATATGCACAAGACATTCATATGCTGTTTGTCGACTTCGCTAAAGCGTATGATAGCGTGGACCGCAGCTCTGTTTTCACAATCCTCAATAATTTCAAAATACCTGCGAAAATGATCAGGATGATACAAGTCGCCACCAAAGAGAGCAGGGCTGTGGTAAAAGTAGGCTCGGAAGTCACCAACTCATTTGAGGTGCTCACTGGTCTTAAGCAAGGAGATGCGCTGTCACCCATGCTGTTCAATTTAGCACTTGAACACGTTATCAGACACATTATCACACTCGATGGTGGAGTGCAATTGAATGGACAGCATAAGGTGATAGGGTACGCCGACGATCTTGCGTTACTAGGAGGTAGAAAAGAAGAGATTGTGTGTGCCGCATTGACTCTGGAGAGGGAAGCAAATAAAGTAGGCTTACGTATCAATCACGGCAAAAGCGAATATATGCATATGCGCCGATACAAAAACAGCAGAATACCCAGGGTCGATCTTGTAGCAGGAGCCACTACCTATAAAGGTGTGGACAAATTTAAATACTTGGGATGCACTGTGACCGATACGTACACTAGGGAAGAAGAAATCGAAATAAGGATACAAAATACCCTCCGTTGCAGTGCAGCCTTACACAAAGTACTGGTGTCGAAAATCCTCAGCAGGCGCACAAAAATCCTTATCTATAAAACTATAATAAGACCTATCTTAATGTACGGCTGCGAGACTTGGACACTGACACAAAAAGAAGAAGACAAGCTCCTAGTTACTGAAAGAAAGATCCTAAGAAAGATGTTTGGGCCAGTGTTGACAGAAGAAGGGGTTTGGAGGAGGAGGAAAAACCTAGAACTTCAAGATCTAATGGCCGAGCCAAACATCATTGGTGAGATTAAAGCCCAAAGACTCCGATGGCTCGGCCATGTGGAAAGAATGGGGGAAGATCGAGCAGCGAAACGAGCGTACCTGGGACAGCCATCTGGACGCCGTCCAGTTGGACGTCCCAGGTACCGTTGGAAAGACGAAATCACCAAAGACCTGCGCACCCTCCAGATTGAAAACTGGCAAGAGATGGCGCAGGATAGAGTCAAATGGAGGCTCTTATTGTCGGAGGCCAAGACTCACTTTGGGTCCCTGCGCCACTCTAGTAAGTAAGTAAGTAAGTAAGGGCAATGGCTCACAAAGTTCATACCAATTTAAGACACATTCTAATAGTACGAATCGATTAAAAATTACATTATTACATATACAATAATTTAAAAAAAACACTCGTACATTTGAAATAGAACAGCCTGTATAAAGGATTACCAAACATTTCCATCGTATTACAATAGAGAATCAAAGAGGTAATTAATATTGAATAACGATGCTTAGGATCATACGTGTAAATCTATATCAAAGATAAGTACATAATAAACGAATACATATACAATTACCATTTCAATGACGTTACAATAAAAATGAATACCAGTAATATAAAGAACTAGCTGCTCGCCCCGGATCCGCCCACCTTGTCGTTCTTTGTAATGTTACAAAAAATTATCTATATACAAAAATAAAATGAATACTACAATATGACAAAGTGATATAATTTTTTATTTTCTCATGCTTTTCGTAGGAAGGGCCTTCGCCTATCAGGCGATAGCGATTCTCTATAAAACGTATATATATAAAAATTAATAAGGGCTATTATTATTACATACCTTGCAATAGCCATTAATTTACTGTACTTACGCGTCACTAAATCAAGGAATGTTTACACAAAGTAATGTTCAGTTAACAGTCAACCCACGTGCTTGTTACGTGGGAGTTAACTATGTGAGTGAAGTTCTTAATTAACCTAGTATTAAATTGCTATATTTATTTGGAGTTGGTTAGAAGATTTGGGATAGAGTTTAATCGTTATCTGATATTAATCACAACATAGTATAAAACAAAGTCGTTTTCTCTGTCCCTATGTCCCTTTGTATGCTTAAATCTTTAAAACTACGCAACGGATTTGGATGCGGTTTTTTTTAATAGATAAGAGTGATTCAAGAAGAAGGTTTTAGTATATAATTTATTAGGTTTTAGACAAAGCGGGCGAAGCGGTGGACGGTAAGCTAGTATATTATAAGTTAGATATTTGAAGTATAAATTAATCTCGATTCGTGAAATAGTTTTGTACTCTAAAAATAAACATAACAATATTTTATTAGTAAATATTAATTAACCAACATTAAACAGGTTTTCTTTTCTGACATCAAAAATCACAAAACAACCTATAAATAACTGTAAGCCAGATACTTAAGAAAATAAAAACTTCTATCATAGAATAAAAATCACAAACAAACTACCGCAAAATAAACATCAAATAGATATAACAACGTACAAACTGCTAATTAAAAATCCGCATAGCAAACTTTACGCGCCAACTTCACAAGGAAATAGCATAAAGACATGAACTCCATATAATTTGGCCCCAAAACAATTGCGAGCGGAATAAACAACACCACAGGTGTAGGAAATTAAATAACTGGTCCGTTGTATAATATCCAGTTAATTTAGAAGGTTTGTAAATTGTATGTGCACGCATTTGTTATTGATAAGGGTTTACGTTTTTTACATGTTAAAATGTACCAGACTGATGGAATTTGTGTGATCTTTGGTAGGAATTTGGTAGACTAAAATATGTATGCTTTGTATTATATATTTTGGAGTAAATCGTAATTAATTTTGTAATATTGATTGTGAATGTAGAGTGTATCAACTTTCGTTTCTGACTGTACGATTGTCAGTTTTTAGGATTTTCATTTTTGTTTCAGTTTTGTAAACACTCTATAATATTATTTTATAACAAAAACCTTTAAGAAATAGTTTATAATTTCAATTAAAAACAGTATAATAATCAAGAAAAATCTACTCTTAATTCCAAGCGTGTGACTATTATTATAGCCTTAATTTCACTACTGAGTAAGTATTATCTTCCCTCTACACCTTTCCATACCCTTATATTTCACAACATTACAACACTAAACAAAACCAAAGCAAACTTTTCAAACTCACAAATCCGCAAAAAGGCGAGAATATTTCGAAATTTAAATAACAAACGGTAGGTAATCGTATTTCCCGCCTTTTTATACCGTTCACAATACAATGGCGGCAAACAGCGCTTCGTCGCCCTCAAACAATTAATTTACACGACTACTACTAGATACACATGATAAAGGCTTTGCATGTAGTGTGACAAATAGGAATCCGTTTGGCAGAAAGCAAGCAGAAAGATTAGAAGCAAGAATAAGTCGGGGAAACAACATCTTATGGTGCATTTACATCCAACGAACATAGAGCTAGAGCTAGAGCAAGAGCATTATTTCGTGATCTTTTAGTGTAAACGAAAACTCGTATTCAGTATTGTTCAGTATTAGAACATTACGCATTATTTTCGAACGCACTAACAATGAAAGAATGCTCTACGCTTGTTTAAACTAAAAGAATTTGACATAGTATAATCATTACTGAATTGTGATTTCAAAGCTCCCGTAAAAGCTTCATTCACTATCAACTTAGCTTAATAAATTATAATGATATTATAATTAAACCAGCTTTAAGATTTCACGTACCACATGATGCAACAAGTTTAGCTTTTTGATTGTCGAATATGTAGATTTAATGCTATATTTTACTGACAATAATTTATAAATTATTTTAATTAAAAGCTGTAATAATACATTATTTATCATGCAGCTAATTTTACCGTTTTCCTCTCCTTTTTTACAACAAACAAGGCACATTTTCAATAGATCTTCAATCTTAACCTCATTGATCATTCATAAAAAGACTAGCACACGTCTGTCGCACACCTTTCTCATACTGAAGTTGTATTTAATAATGATTGAACGAGCACGTGCGATCCAAAAATAGTCACCCTAACTGAGAATTTAGTAAATTGTTTTAAGAGTACATTTTGCCGTTAAAAGCTGAATTAGGGAGGCATCCAATGGTTTGTTTGTCAATGAACTTTCAATGGGAATTGTTAGACGGTTATACACTTTTGTGTATAATTTTGTATACCTTTTAAACTCGATGGAGAGCAAAATATATAGGTTGGAGTAAATTGGTAATTGGTTATTTTTGTACCCAATTAGTTCTGACGTTTCTTGCCAACGATGAATCAAAAGTTTTGTTTCACCAAAAAAAGCATATTAGCCGAGAAAAGTCTTACATTGCATTTAACAAGTGACTCTAAAATTATTTGTTAGAGCTAATACTAAAAATCTTACCACTGCACTACATATTCATGATATTCCTATAATATATTTAGTAACCCTTCCCTAGCCATATCCATAGCCCTTAGGATTAAAAAAATACAAGCTGGTGATATTTATATGGAGATATATTATGTGTATATATACATATATATTAAACCTGGACAGGTATAAGCCGCTTTTAGCTATTTGTTATACCAAAAAAACAAATGACATGACAGCTTACGAGCTTAAATATAACCTAAACCGTTATTTGTATGTATTTATCAATCGTTTTATATTTTCTAGAAGATTTCTAAAATAATTTCATTTCCAAAACTATAAATATAAAAATTCTTATCCTCATTAATTTTTTTTTTTTCAACTTCCCTTTTATGAAATACCTTACAGTGATTGGATCGAGAATTCCATCTAATTATAACAGTTAGAGAAAATTTCATATCTCCAGCTACATAACATTTCAATATTAAAATGATAACAAAATTGTTCAACTATTTTAATCGTAACCAAACAAACAGGTCTCTAGAAGCGTAAAGAATTCACAGAGTTTCGTAATACGCCTTGAAACTTTTCAGTTTGGAGTGCTTCTCTTTAAGTTTATTTACGTTTTTTATACAAGGAGATTGAATTTCTCGTAACAAGTAAGAATTTTTAAACAGCTCGCAGTCACGTCTGCTTCGCGTTTTTTGCTTATTATTACAACATATTTTTTTACATTTTCAGCGCTTTTAAAGGTAATTTTTTTAGTTATTTTGCTCTTTATTTAAGAACAAATTGTGTTATATTTAGGTAAACTTTTTTGGGCTTGATACCGCCACGTACAATGGTTCTAGACGATCGTAGAACCGAAGGTTTCTGGATTCGATTCTTGATGAAGAATATGAAGATAGATTATATTTTTATTTCAAACATAACTTTTCTTTTACAAATGAAAGCTCACTAACAACATCATATGAGCGACTTTTATTTTGTCTCGACCAAAAAAAATCCAGAGCATGTGCAGGATAATAATTAAAATGACGTCATCTACGGAAAGCGTGAATTAAATTCGTTATTGCGGGTTCCGCAATAAGTACCTAAAGTACAGGCAATATGCCCTAAGTCCATTAAACTTAGACCCTCTACACGCTTAGATTCTATATGAAGAACTTATCTATACTAATATTATAAAGCTGAAGATTTTGTTTGTTTGTTTGAACGCGCTAATCTCAGGAACTACTGGTCCGATTTGAAACATTCTTTCGGTGTTAGATAGCCCATTTATCGAGGAAGGCTTATAGGCTATATTATATTATCATTACGCTAAGACCAACAGGAGCGGAGCATTGCGGGTAAAACCGCGGAGCACAGCTAGTACGGTATAATAAACAAAACTTATAAGTCGTAGTTTACACGATCATCTTGTTATATATAAAAAAAATTATATCAATATTTCTGTACTTAGTTTTTACCAATTCGTATTTATTTTAAAAAGTAACTTAACAGGAGAATGTTTGATTGGGATTGACCATGGGATTGGAATGAGATTGTGTGCGAAATGTATGGGATTCAAGGATTTGAAATGGGATTGATTAAACTGAAAATTGACATAGAATCACGTTACAATTCCGAGATTCTATCCTATAATTTATTTTCCTTAAAAAACAACCATAAAGATAGTAATAACAATTGGTTTCAAACATTTCATTATTTTCTGGAAAGCTTACATTGATTTGATCGGCCTAAATTGTCAAGATTGCATTACACTATAGCTTTCCGCCTGCGTTTTCAAAGATAAACCCGCATAGTTCCCATTCCCGTGGCATTTCCGGAATAAACCCTATCCTATGTGCTAATCCAAGTTACCCTGTACATGTGTACTAAATTTCATTATAATCGGTTCAGTAGTTTTTTCGTGAAAGAGTAACAAACATACACACCTACACATACACATACATTCATCTTTACAAACTAGTACGATAGGATATTTTGATATGCAGACAATTGACACATTTCATAACATATAATTATTAATATGTAAATAGATATTACATACCAAGGTATTATAGAAATTGACATTCAATTCGATATTAATCAAGCAATGGATCAGCTTCGAAGCAGTTTAATTGAAGAGTAATTAATAACATATAAGGTGCTATTACCGTGTTCATATTAATTTGATACTAATAGCAGAATAATCATGTAAATATTTGAACTGGGAACTTAGTATTAGAAGTAGTTTAGTGTAAAAGAAAATGTGCCTTAAATGTATAAAATAGCTATAACTGTAGTTTTTATATTATTCTTTAGACGTTAGGTTTAACTCGTTAAGCATAAGGCTGGATGAAATGTAATATTAAGAAAAAAGTTGAATTTTCCTTAATATCCATACCTACATTATACGTATCAGTGTACACGCCATGTTTATCTTTTAATACTGATAATATGACGCTTGATATTAATTTTATTAACTAAAGACAGACGCAAATAAAATAATTTGACGCAAAATCAACTCAATAATGATCACTACATAGTATAAAACAAAGTCGCTTTCTCTGTCCCTATGTCCCTTTGTATGCTTAAATCTTTAGAACGACTTAACGGATTTTGATGAGCATTATTTTAATAGATAGAGTGATTCAAGAGGAAAGTTTTAGTATATAATTTATTAGGTTTTAGATAAAGCGGGTGAAGCCGCGGGCGTTAAGCTAGTTTCCAATAAAACAGACCAATAAAATTTATAAAATAAAATCCAAAGAACTCAGGAAGGGCTTAAAAGACAAAGGTTGTATTTATTCAGTTCTTAGGCCACAGAAAAAGAATAAATTCATGTAACTTAGGCACGTACCGAATTTACACTCGGAATCTTAATGAGATAAGGGAAGATTCTTGGATCATTCCACTGTTCGCTTTTCGTGAAAATATTTTCGAGGAAAAACGCAAATGTTGCATCTGTTTAGCAATTTTATTTATTTGCATATATATGATTGTTTCATTTATTTTGACACATAGAACTTGATATAAAGTCGACTAGAAACGAGATTTTAGATTTACTTTCAAATAATATAAAAATTGCCAAACTCTGTTTCTTTAGTCACTTATCACATTTTTATTTCAATTCCTTCTGTTCGTAATTTTGAATAAAAACCACACCACATAATATATGTACCACTTATTTTCTTTTTCCAATATATATATATATATATATATAGGTATATAAATTGTACAGCCGGTTTATAAAATGTTTTTCACCATAATAGATCGCGTATGCTCACAAAAGATAAAAAGAAATATGAAAAAGCACTGAAAATGTCACTAAATCCATTCAAATCCAGAAAAACTATTACATAAAGCATGCAAATTTCAAACATTAACTAGACAAACGCTATTTTACATGCGCATTATTTTTACATGAGTACATTTAATAAAAGTCACAGCACAAAGCTGAGGGCCATGTTTTTGCCATTACCCACGGCGTCTAACGACCTAGGTCATATCAAAATGCAGACTAACTTCAACTAACTATAAAACGATATGGGAACTTTCAGAGCTTTAACTTTTATTTGATTCTAGAAACTAGTTTTAGTAGTAGATCAACTATGAAATAATTAGGAAAGTAATTAACTCTATTTATTTGTTCTAACAAATTGGATTGGATTGTAACAGAGGAATAAAGTGAAATAAAACATCAATTTATTTATACAACAATAATTTATTCAATTTCCAATGCAAATTACAATTGCTTATTTTTTATGATTCTTTGGCAAGACTCAAAGATACCAAAAACGTCGCCTCTCGATGACGTGACGGTATTGCCATGACGCGACCTTGAAATTTTACTCTCAACGCGCCTAAAGTACACTTCAAAAAATATCAATGTTGTTAATCATCTCATTAGATGGCGAGCGGTGTGTCCCTTAGACACATAAAACTGAAAGAATAGAATAAATTCGATCGCTCTGGCGGGTCACGAGTGGCTGAGTTGGTCAAGCATTCGCCCCGGATTGGTGTGAAAGGATGCGGTTTCGAGTCTCGCCTCGTGATCGAATTCTTTCTATTCTTTATAAATTTATACTTCAAAAAATAATCAAAAACCTATAGGAAGTTAGTTACCATCAGTAAACGCAACCGGAAGAGCTGCGCCTTAAGTCGGGCGGGCGGAAGCGGCGCCGCCATGCTTCCTCGCTTCATTTGCTCTCGCGCAAACTCAATCACTGTATTGGAATTGAAAACGAATTCAATATTACGACTGCGTTCGCTGCTGCTATTTTGATCACGAGATTTTATAGCAAATTATACAATCTTTTATAGGGCTTATAAGGTAGGTACTAACTGTAAATTGAGCATATTTTGTACTTATTTTGTACTGAGCTGTGTTGGGGTTTACTTTTAACAAATAATACCTAATTTGTATATTTGTAACACCGGGCTACAATTTTTTTTAATTTTTACACATTCAGACAAACATTTGATCTATGTTTGTCTTAATGTATATTATGTACAGTATGTTATAAGTTATGATTCCTGCACCTTTGAAAAGTAGAGACGATTTTATAATCGCTGCCTATCAATAAACATGTATTTCATTTTAACACCCCTATTATGTCGAACTATAACTAATTTCAGCTTAATTATGTTTGTATAACACATACATTTATCACATTTCCGTTCCATCATTTCATCTACGATTCATGACCATACTTCTAATTTATGACGTTATCTATTTAATAACGGAAAAGTGCATAATTGTCAAATAGTTAAACGACCTTAGCGCAAGCGCAACGACCTCAGACCCCCAGCGGATGGCGCGCGTTTCCGTTACACAAATAACTTCACAGAAATAGTGCAACCAAGGGTGATTAGATAACTGACTCATAGGGCGCTCGTTAATAATTCAACATAAATATTTGTATGGAAAATATACGAAAGGGAACGCTTATAAACATGATATCCATATGCTCATATTTAAATATAGATTAGTGACATTATAACTGATTTAAATCGGGATTTATGGATTAAGCATCCAATGTTTAAATTTTACTGGAGTAAGTAGATATAATTTTCCTTATTGCGCGTTCGTGTGAAGTTGATATGATTTTGTAATGAATATATTTGTATATTTTTTTTGCTGATTACATTGTATATTTTATGGAAAAAAAATATTATATTTATATACTTAACCTAATTCAATTTTTTGATATTTATATTTTAAACATAATATTATGTTCATCGTCTTAATCAATTTGATGAATAATTAACAGATAACTAACAGAAAGGGCCCAAAAACACTATTCTTAGATTAGCTTTTAATAACAAACTTACAACAATTAAACAATTCTAATTATCTCATCCAATACTAAAACAATGTACTCGTTACACTAACAATAGATCTCTTCATTCATTCATTCAAATGAAGAAGCAACCTCGATTTGATTGTAAAACGAAGAATTCACGAAAACAAGTCTCTTACGGCTTCTAGTGACATTTTCAGGGTAAGTCTCTGCTATTGGAAGTCACATTACGTAACGTCATAGCAATAGAGTCTGCTTTTAATCAGACTCTATTGCATTCAGTCATATCTCTAAACTAGCTTTCTTTTTTTCCTTTTCAATATTAATGTACATTTTTCGATGCTCTTTTTCAGCTATTTCAAGTATTATTTTCGTAAAAAATGACAAATATTCAATGTCTCTACAATTATTATTCGTTCGTTTTTGCGACACCACAAAACATACAGACTTTCGCATTTATAATGTAATTACTAATTGTACACGTTAGCTATCTGTTATATGTTTTTTTTAAAGTGACTGGGATTGCGGACCGTTGCGATTTGCAGAATGTAAAAAACATTATTAGACAGAAGGTTTGGTATGGTTATTACTTATTAGTATAATATTGTATGAGTTAATAGATAAATTCACGTAGTATATGCCTTAAAAAATAATATAGAAGTATTCATAATATTATAACCTTTATAAATTATGACACGAACAAGTAAAGACTTTTAAAAGATTGAATATTGTAGAATTTTGATGTCGCTATGGCATCTTATTTTACTTAATACTGTAAGTGCCAAAAGATTATGCTGAAAGGTTTCCTTAATATTACATAATACCTTCAGCATATTTAACCTTTTAATATTTTTGAATATTATATTTTTAATGTAATCAAAAGAGCCAGTCTTGAAATAAATATGGACGCATGAAAAATGTAATTCAAGTTCTTTACATAATATTATGCAGTTTCGATATAAGTTTCGATAGAATATGTTTCCAAAGCACGATGTATCTAGCTAACTGTAGTGTATTTTTATTGTAACATAATAAATTTATCATCATCGTACATTCTTTCAGGTACAAAACAAAGTGTTAAACACATAATTTTTGTATACAATATAAATCGATTTCAATACGACATGCAAGCAACATCATCATATACAGCTACACAAATCAATACTATATCCATACTTATACGTAATATTCCTTCGAAACTCAATAATCCTTTTAATACATGACAAATGGGAAGTGTTTATCTTAAAACCCTCATCTGAACCGTTGGATGCTGCTAGATATGACATCTGAGTACTTCGCGAACTCAAGTGACAACCTCACACTCATAGAAAAACACTTTGGCAGATCCTTATTTCGTTTAAAATGTTTTATGAGAAAATACTCGGAGTTTCATTTCGCTCCTTGGTTCTTTTGTTGGCGAAAATTTGGGAGAAATTGCATTGCGGTGAAATTACGATTTATATTGCTATTAATTTTAAGTTAATGTTAAATTTTCACTGAATACGTTTTGCTTACCACGTTTTGTCGTTTGACTTGTGGAAGTTTACGCACCACGAAATTTTTTAAAGTTATAAGAATCTTAGGTTAGTACTGCGTAAGGGTACAACATACAATAAACAACGTACTATACTAACTTTAAGCTCTCTGAATAAAATTTGACTAATCTATTAGATATTTGACTTATGACCTAAGAAAAACTTACAAAAATATCTTACTATCTTAAGACCTTGACCTACGATAGTATTTGAGAAAGCTTACAAATATTCCTTACCAAAAAACAATTCTCAGCTGACATCGTTACTTACTTACTTACCTTACTTACTTAACTAGCTCTGCGACCCAAACAGAGTCTTGGCTTCCGACACGAGTTTACGCCACTTAATTTTGGGATCTGATCGGTACTGTACTCTTGTCGGTTTCGTAACTTAGTGATTTTTTACGCAGGCGGGTAGTTAACCCGCCGCACAACCCCCTATATGCTGGAGGACCACACCCTACTTAAAAAATCGTTAAAAATGCTGAAATCGTTACACAATCAAATACATGTATTTTTTTCCGCTCCAGCTAAAGTTGATTTTTAATGTTATTTATTCGCGGTACAGCCGAGGAAATTATGCGAGGGAAGCGGTGGTCGTGACTGAGAGACTGTCAGAGGCATTACAACGACGAATCAATTTCAAAACCACTACCATTTGTTATAGGGTTCATTTTTGATTATAACTAATTACTTGGAGGTTTAAAAGAAATCTCGGGAACCCTTTTTTCTGAAGAATTGGGCCTCTTGTTGTTTTTTACTGTGGATACGTATTTCATTTGAAAATACTTACTTGATATTGCTTTTATATATCCATGAATGATACATCGGTGGTAAAATTCGATATATTGTATTCATTCATTGTTGCTGTTGCCTAACCTAAAACTTACCCTATAGGGAAGAAAAACATTTCTACGAATTAGGAGACTCATTATTTATTCACATTTAGATTTAATCACGCAAATATATTATTTATCAGTTAAAAATTGATAACGAAGAACAAGTAGAATGCTATCTCGCATCGAGTTACACTAGTACTATCCCCATCGTCTTCGTCTCTGCGACGGGTTTTATCAGCACAAATAATTTCCCATTACAGCCACACACTAAGCTGCCTTTCCAATTTTCTAAAATAAACATCCCTTCAAGTGGAATCCGTACTGTAAGTGACGCTGATGTATTTGCAGTTTCCCTAACGTTTCTTTGAGAAATAGTGCGATTTACTTTGTAACATCTAGTTTGGAATCATCTTTAATTTATCAACATAAATTTCAAGCGTTCTTTCGACTTGCTCTTTAAATGAACTTAAAAGACTTGCGAATCCATTTTACTGGCCATTGCCCGCGAATTTACACTTAGAATATCCACTCTCTTAAAGTTTTATTTGTCACTTTCAAATCCAGTCTCTTTTTTGCTATAATATAATAATATTTCAGTCTATTAATATAAATGGCAAGTCTTGTTTCGCCTAAATGCAAAAAAACCGTTACGAAATAAAAATAGAGCCGTTAGCAAAAATTCTAAATTCAAACGTTCATGTAACCGAGGCGCAGTTAATAGAACGGTTAAAAATCAACCAATCAGATCATGACATTCGAATGGACTCGAAAGCAATGCATCCCATTGGTTTATTTTTAAACATCAAAGCTCTCATTCGAACAGAGGGCTTGAATTCATTATTTGAGCTACATTTTCAAACGTATTTTGAAATACAACGTGGATTCAAATGGCTCTAAAAAGGAATATTACTATTTTAATTACAAAATATGTGTCTATAATTGCAAGAGTAGGTAGGTACCTATTGTAGTATGAAGTATTGTATACCTAATTTTAAGGTATTATTAAATTAAAAATCGACTGAAATACATAATTTATCTTGAATACTTACATTTTATTGTCAACCTCAGTCAACAACTATACAAGTTTCACCAAACCAACTTCTGTTAGAGACGATGAGACGATTAGATAGAGACGATGTATGTATTATATAATCTAAGTCATTTATAATAATCTAAATTATTATTGTAAAGAGCCCATCACTCTGTATCTATAATGTATCGTAATGACCCCGTTAAACTCAATTAGCAAATTAAACCACTCACGATTGACCAAAACCTCTCTGTGGCATTTCCAAATGATTGATTAATTAACCTTGGACCTAATATTATTATATATAATTATATAACATTACCTATACCTACATATAGATCATTCAAAAGTATTATACATTTAGGAATTAACGATTTTAATGGATTTTAAACGCGATTTATTCAGTCATCCCGTGACTCGCTGCAAAGTGTCCGAAATGTCGGGATAATTAGGTATAATTATGATGAATAATGAATAAATCGCGTTTAAATCTTTAATTTTTATCATTCACTAGTTTTCTGCCCCGTCGTTGCTGTCATAGGTAATTGTAACATCTTCAAGTATTGTAATTTGTCCTTCCACCTGTAAAAATAAAATTCACAATAGGTATGTTTAGTTGTGACAAAGAAAAGCGTAACCATTTGATTTTGCAAACAATTATTATAAAAATATGAATGTTATGCATCATCATAGAACCTCCTCATATCTATCTCTAAGACAAAAAGATACCAAAAAGAAGTTAGGAATTATTCCAACAACACTATCCCTTAACCGCTAAATTAACTGTGATTTAACCCATATTTCCGATATACCCCGTATCATTATCTGAAAACCATTCAACTCACAGTTTCATTCAAATTAAAGCTATTGTTACGTATACATTACCGAGGCAGTAGGTCGGAGGGAGTTTTTTATCCTGTATAAAAACGCGAACGACGCGAATAATTTGCGAATTATAAAGGCTCGTCTATGGTGGTGAGGAAAGTTTGCGACTATCTTTTGTTGTGCTTAGGTATTAGTTGATTGCATGATTTAAAGGAATTCTATATGAATATATAGACTAAAAAAGTTCTCAAATTAAATATTTTATACTAAAAAAAAAACGTTTTTTGCGAAGGAAATATAATTAATATCTGACATATTTTTTAATAGTGTATCCTTCACGCGAATGAAGACATCATTTAGACGAAGATGTTTCGTAAATTTAAACTTAAATCAGAATCAAAAAATTATCTAAATACTACATTTTTAGCATTAAGGACTATTAGCTTCTATTAGCTTTTAACTAACTTACATGCAAATACAACCTTTGAAGTATTTCAGCTTTCAGTTTTCTAACGGCAAAATTATTTTTAAAATCACTTAAGTAGTTGTCGATTTAAATCGCACTAAACAAGCTTTCCTCTATACAATACAAGTTTACATTAACACACGATTTCAAACCCTATCATCCTCCATCTATCATACATCTTACGTCGCAAAATCGCACACAACTAAACCAATATGGAAACGTCTTAACGGAAACAACTGACAGTGCTTGAATTATACGAATTTCATCCTCTTCCGTAACAATCCCATTCGAGATTGTTCCGTACTGAATAGACAATTTGCTACACAATTACCGTGAACTATGATGAATGGTGATATTTTATACTGGATCTTTAAAATAACGTTTTAGAATTACGAAAAAATATATAATGGTGAACATGTAAGAACATGATTTATTCGATGATATAAATTATGATTATATTTTCAAAAATTAGGTAATTGATAAAGTTGTCTCTATGTATGCATATCTAGATATTTTCATGACGAAGGTCCAATTACAAACCTAATTTATAAGTTTTAGATAAAATACTAATTCCTAACTCTTTGTTAGAGGACTGTTCGAATGAGACAATGCAATTCTGTTTTTGATGAAAAAAATGATTGATATTGATCGATAAAATATTTATCGTAAACTTATAAAACAACCCAATTTTCAGTCTCGATTCAGTTTTATTTTCGGTTTACTTCCTTGAATCTCACAAAATTATAGTAAGGAAAAGATATACTAGGAACTCCTATTTATACTTTTCCTCCTATTAAGTAAAGTGCTTGACCCAACACTTATAATATAAAAGATTTTATCCCCATGATTGCAAGCATAAAAATCAATTTACGGAAATGAAATTCATCGAGTAAACTGAAATATTTTCTTTATAAATACACGACTTGATATAAAATGAATATTTACCTACTACTTAGTCTTAAATGCAGTCGTCATTACCAATTAAACATGAAACAATATGACTTTTATGTATCGATTTTCCCTCATTGTAAAAGTTATATCATTATATGTATTTAGATTATCTTAATACATATTAAATATCTTCATCATCTTGTTTATTATAATATTATGCCTCATTCTTATTTTAATCTATTTTAATTAAATTTCATCTTTACATTTCTTCATTCAAATTATCTTTTATTAAAATGAACATTTGAAAATTACGGTAATTTCATTTCATACATTCTTTTGTTACGCAATACAAAATAAAATCAAGAATACAGTTTGTTGATAAATAACATAATTTTTCTCAAATTTAATATTGATATTGTGGTCCAAACTATTCCATATTAAATTCGTACACAAAAAAGTATATATATATAATATAGTAAAAAGGTATACATTTCTTATCATCTTTCTTAATAATTGTACTTCTTATTATTATGTCTTTCTTGATATTGGTTATAATTTATTCAAGTCAAGTAGGTACCTAAGTATTTAATAAAATTGTTTTGTTACCGAGGCATACGTGTACAAGGGAAGAAAGGAAAATCCATTCATACAAAGTTCAACTTAACAATTAAAAACATGTCAATATAAGCCTGAAATAATTAATCAATTAAATAATGTTATACAAATGCACTCGAGATGAATACTTGATAAGATAATTGTTCTGTACAAGTGACTCAAATGACTGGCAAGTTCGGACACAAATATTTTGTATTTAGACACAGCTTTAGATTCACTTCAAGGAGAAGACACTGCTGCAATCGTCTAAATCTATTCTAATTTTGGGGGGAAATTTAAGATGACACTTTTTAGCTATAAATTGCTTATATATTTTTCGATCGTGACTCAGGCAAAAATGTAAATTAGTCACGCAAAAATATTCCAATAGAAATTCCAGAGCATCGCATAGTTGCGAGCCCATTAACGGATTCACATTTTCACACTGAAGAAATCTAAATTGTAAACAAGCACGCATTCCGAGAGTTAAAGGGATCGAATAGGGTTAAGGAATTTGGTAGAAAATCTTGTGTTTACATAGGAATGTTCCTTACGAAGATAGTAGCACGTCGGCACTCCCGACCACAGGGAAATATTTGCGTGCCGACATTGTTGAAAAGCTTAGGGTGTGGCTTTGCGAATGAAAGCGTTTAATTAGATACTAACGGTATTTTCGTATGAACATTCGTTCTGTGTTTTCTATTATAAACTGTTCGATTTAATCATGTGTGTACTTTAAGCACTAAAACACACTACACAGAATATGATTTCAGTAAAATTAAATTTATTACGTTGTAAACTTCGTAGCTGTATTTTTGTTAAAGCTACTTTTACATGAGAAATTTTTAAAGTATAGAAAAAAATCGATCACGAGGCGGTATGCGAGCCGCGTCTTTCGTCTCTATTCTTTAAAAAATATTTGAATTTTATGAAGTTTCATCACATATCCGATTTGAAATGAATATCGAAGAATATTCTACAAAAGAATTCTTTCATTGAAAATGTACAAGTTAAACAATAAACAGGTAATTAATTACAAAAATCGCTTCCGCCTCTACCTCAAGCTACCTTATATCAACTTGAAGTTGAAGCAATAAGCGCCTGTACTACAACCTTTGTCACGGCGCGGCCTAAAATTTCCTTCATCTTACACTAAGGTCTAAATTAATGTAGAATCCTCACGAAATTATTTTACCCTTACCTGAATTCACTTAGCAATTAAGGTGAGCGTTTTATGTTGATACTTATATAAATCGTGACTAACTTTGGGACCAATGTTTGCTTGCTTTTAATGAAATGTTTGTGTCTAGCATCTGTGTGTGTTATCTATTTTGTGTATGTGCTTCCAATCTTCTAAGTATGTTTTAATATATTATATAAAAGTTAATCTCAGGGAATATTTACATGCATTATTATTTAGGAAGATAACATCAATACAACAATAGCCTTTACCTTAATGCATATAAAAATGATATTTATTTACTGCGTATCCTAAATATACTCTATATTCATTAGCAATGCAAAAATGCTGGTATTACAAAATGCATTAGATTTAACTGCTGTGTTTCTTAAAATTTCCCATATACCAGACTTATCATAAATCCAATTTTTATTAAGAAAAATACTCTGTGGGTTTTACTGAAACTGTATTTTAACTAAATCTTGATTTATTTCACTGAGCTAAAAGCTTGCGGTTACGAATAAATAATAAAACCTGTGACACAGTAAAATATTATTTGATATCCACCTAGATTAAACGGGTGAGAAAAGAAAGAGAAATGAATTGTGTTACATATACCTAATAGAGATCAACTACATTACAATATAAAAATTCACTCCTTTTTCATTTTTAAAAGTTACGTCATCGAACTGAAAAATGGTTTACAATACATACATTTGACATGCACAATACATTTCATCATCGACATTTTCATAATTTCAACAAAAAAAATCATACTTATAACACGTATTTCATCATATAACTAAATGATTCATTGTTATTATCACACATTAACAAACACTTAACCCGTTCACGCCGTGAAACCGTAACATGCTAATTATGCAAAATTATTGTACCCAGTGTGCCCCAAGCACTAATAAATCTTAATAAGAAGCTGCAGCCTTGTTCGCACTATTAAGGGATTTTGGTTACCTTCATTGAATTAGGCAAATTCGATACTTACATACTCTATGTAAATGTACTTATACCTGGTGCGAATTTCTAATTTGGTTGTGGGGATATAATGTTAATTTTGAACTCTGATATGTTTTTCATTTAGTTAAATATTTCTTTGCTTTAACGTGACAGTTTTTTTAGATTAAGTAACCTAATGAATTAAGTAATCATTTTCATACAACATAATTCATAATTTGCTGCTTTATTCGTAATTATTAGTCAATTTAACTCTAATACTTCATGACAGAACCATTAGGAACACAAAACCTATTCATACAATCGATTGTTCTAAAATGTTCTGGAATGTTCTAGCAAATATATCATTCGGCCGCAGTCGTTAGCTATGTCATATTTGTTAGTGAAGGCTGCAATTTGGCGACATATGCAATGATGATACATTTTGATGTTTGCGGTTTGATGGAGCATTGTATTAAATAACTATAATATTTCCTTACTTTAATAACAAATTGAACTTTGATTGAATGTAAGGACTATTTTGTATATTATGTAAATGTATGTTTTATTACATTGGTCGGTATTAATTGTTTGTGCCTTTAGCTCTACCAATATATTATAGTAAGGTTACATTTTTCTACACGCATGTAAGTTAATCAAATGCATGATGTCATGCATAATAAAAAAGTATAAAAATATTTCATATTTATTAAAATGAATTTTATAACTAAACATATATCATTTTAAGGTTTTCAGCTGTAACAATTTCCTACCCTAATAGAATTTCCCAAACCAAAAAACTATCAGATCTATATAATGTAACGCGAGAGACCCATCAATATATTAAAAAGTTTATCCCAACCTACCGACCGAAAAGTCTAACATATTTGTTTGACTAACTTCAAACTAATGCTTAAAGGAATTAGGCCGGTCCATACAAAGCGAGCAGCCTCGCGAAGCAATTTCTGCGCGCAGCAGCTTAAGCATTATCCGCGCGAAACAGAATGTTCTGTGTGGACGTGAGCCAGCCGAGGAAAATTTATTTATTTCAGATTATTCATCCATATTATTGTTAGTACTGACCTTAAAACTATGTTAGTATCAATAATTATACAATTAATAAACATTACAAAATCAATTCAATTACAAGATTAATTTACAATATCGATTATTTTTATTTACAATCAGCTTAAGACATGGATTTTAACTCAATTTCAAGACATTGATGTCCCATCTGCCCACGAAGACAGAATGCTACTACTGGCAGAAAACGACGTCAAACGCGCGTGTCGTCCGAGTCACGTCCACACTGTCCGAACTGCTTCGCGCAGCAATTGCTTCAGGAGGCTGCTTCGCGAGGCTGCTCCGCGCAGCAATTGCTTCGCGAGGCTGCTCGCTCTGTGTGGACCCGCCTATTGCGATATATAATCTGCATTGATTGCTACACTCCGGAGGATCGACACGTTATGGATCAGCTTGTCGTACCCATTAATAAGTTTTAGTATAGCATAGTTGAATATAGTACGCCTAGATTATTTGTGTGTAAGTTATGGCTTTTATAAGAGAGACACGCGCCGTTTGTAGGGTAGGTATGATGGGCTCTGAATTATGTTAAATGATAATC
Source organism: Colias nastes (assembly GCA_907164665.1). NCBI lineage: Eukaryota > Metazoa > Arthropoda > Insecta > Lepidoptera > Pieridae > Colias > Colias nastes. The sequence continues at coordinate 19,775 of CAJQZM010039250.1, read as the reverse complement.
TACATACTAAATATGATACTTTTATAAATTTATAGCTTTGATAATCATAATTTTAATACATTCTATCGTTGTATAATAGTAGTAAGAATTGTATTCCACCTCGCGATAAATTTTACTCTTTCGCATTTAACTAAAAACTAAATAATTCAGTACTATATATTTTTAACACTAATGATATAAGTACATACATAACACACCCCTATAACAACTTCCAACAAAATTAACAACAATTTTCCAGAATGAAACAGCCTTAAAAAAAGACGTGTGGCACTCGGGGACTGCCGCGGTAAAGCTATTGCATAGCATGCCTTCAAGCCACACCTCCGAGCCCGTCGGAGTGGGGAGCGTGAGGTTTTTTCGTTACGGAATTTCTCGATTCGGTCCCCGCGCTCAAGGCCCGCGATAGAAGCTATGCAATAGCTTAAAAAAAATAAACCGTACCCCATAGAGTATAGACCATCCATGCCACCATCATTACTTTATTTAATCAAACCTCAATCTCTCCGCAAAATTTCCTCGCCCTCAAAAATGGCGGCTCATTTTTTACAAATGTATACAATAACGAAAATGAATTCAATATTTAAGTACAGACGATGAATAATGAAGAAGCACTTAGCGCCAAGGAACGTGTCTCGTGAAAATTTTAATCAAATGTTTCTTTCGTATTGGGTAAATCTATACAGGTTGAGATCATCTCTAATTTGCGTGATCTTCGAATAAAAATAATATTTGTAGATCTTGTTACACGTGTATTGAAAATAAAATGTTATCCTTTAGTTTTTAGTGATCACATAAAACATTTTATGTTGATATTAACTCTAAAAATATAAATGACGTTTCAAAAAATATCCTTTTAACAAAAGACACATATATGTGCTACTTTCAGTTTGACATTCGATTTTGATCATTGGGATCTGCTTTAGGTTGTTATTTTAACAATGAATATAGCCAATAACAAACTCTCAAAATAGTTTGTTTGTTTGTTTGAACGCGCTAATCTCAGGAACCACTGGTCCGATTTGAATATTTTCAGTGTTAGATAGCCCATTTATCGAGGGAGGCTATATGTCATCACGCTAAGACCAACAGGAGCGGAGCACTGCGGGTAAAACCGCGGGGAAAAGCTAGTCTAATATACATTTCAAATCTAACAATGAATTGAATAATAACAATAAAGCTCATTCTATTCTCATGAAATAAATAAATGGTTAACTACTTTACATAACCATATCCACATACCTAATTCATGAAACAAATCCATACAATAAGTTTGCTTTCAATGTCAGCGAAGCGAAGCGAAGGCGGGTCGAGTGAGACAAATAATGTTTCAGCTAAACAATGATAGAGACCACTATAAATTTGTCAAAACCAGGGATATTTACATAAATTTCACATATGTTACAAACACAAGTATGTAACAGTTTGGTAAAAGCTTCAAATATAGAAATTATTATGTATATTATGTATTTTACCGACTTGAAAAGGGTAATATAATAAGTATATGTAGTATGTGAGTACCATATATCATCTACAGTAATATATTTATAATCTGTCACTTACAAATATGTGAAGTTTTTTAATTATCTTTGTTTATCTACGCATTTCTCTAAACCACGTACATAATTATCTTTTAAAATCAACAATTTTTAAACTCCAATTAAACAATAGCCAACATGGATTGATAAAAAAATTTATGTTATACCTTATATAAAAGATCTTCCAGAAAGTTTTATCTATAAAAGAAATAATTCCAACAAAATATATCCAAACAATTGTAAACACAAATAAGGAACACGGAGTTGGAAATCCGGCTTAAGGCTCACAATATGTAGCTTTCTATTGGCTGCGCTTATTTCCTATATTGCCTTGGGATACCTTTTTCTTGGATGTATTTTATATATTCAAATTATCAATTCTTTATTTCGCAGAAGTCTTTAACGTTCATTTATGATTGGAATTATTTAAAAAATCTTACCTGTTTATGAACAGGTAAGATTTTTTAAATAATTTTGCTTTTGTGCAGTACCTACCTATAAAAGATTATTAAATATTTGCTAGCAAAAAATTAATACATAAGGCAAAGAAAATCGTAAACTAGTCTTTTAAATCCTACTAATATTATCAATGCGAAAGTTTGTGAGGTTGAATGGATGGATGTTTGTTATTCTTTCACGTAAAAACTACTGAACCGATTACAATGTAATTTGTTATATAGGTAGCTGAAGAACTAGAATAAGACACCTTTTTGTCCCGGAAATCCCACAGGAACGGGAACTATGCGGGATTTTCTTTGAAAACGCGGGTGAAGCCGCGGTCGGAAATCTAGTGTCTGACAAAATCCTACAATCTACATACGTTTATTATATCCAACACAAAAACTATAACACACACTTCAAAAATTGGATAGATTGCCCTAGTAATAGAGGAATGTATGTATTTCACAAATTCTACAAAATATAACACTCAAACAGCCAGGCTGGCTCCAATTTGTCACCGGCTGCCGAAAGCTCACTATTTTCTTACCAAATCCCTCTTTGACTAAGCTTTATTTTGCGAATTCTCTCACATTTTAAGGTAAAACCGATAAATCTTTTGCCTGCGTTTTTACGAAAAAACATTCTATGCAGTTCTTTGTTGGATATAAATCTGGCCAAGTGGCAGTCGGATGAGTTGGTGACGTCATCCACACCAAATTTAACAACTCTTTTTTTTTATTCTACTAACTTATAAAACACTAGCGGTCCGCCCCGGCTTCGCCCGTGGTACCTACATGTTTAAACTATCCTATCTCTCAAGTTGGATCGAACTGCACATGGTGTGCGAATTTTATTATAATCGGTTAAGTGGTTTAGGAGTCCATTGAGGACAAATATTGTGACACGAGATTTATACATATATATTAAGATTATAAAATAATTACTTTATAGTAGAGATTACAAGATTAAAATATAATTATTTAAATTACTTTTTTTTCATGCTATTACTTAGCATATTTAAAGTATTAAGAAACAAAAACTAAATATACATGATATATATCATTTATTACGACAGATGTATCGAAATAAGCTGATCAAATCTGTATGAAATTTGGTACTGAGGTTGTTAAATAGATAGATAGATACAGAGACAGTCGACACATACTTTATTGTACGAATGAAGTCGCGGGCTCTAGTAATCTATATGAAAATTGTGCCTCTCTAGTGAAGTAAAGAATCCACAAAATCAACGGAAAGGTATACAAAAACATAGCCTAAATAAAGTCTAACGAATTGAAGAGTTTCGAAAGGACTCAATTACTTTTAGAACCTAAAATGGGTGAGGTTAGTAACATTATAGTCATTGAACCTATAAAAATATTTCAAGTAAACATTAAAATTCAAAAACAAAATGGAATAATTTACTGAATAAACATTAACATAAAATTGAATATACAATTTAAATATTTGCTGCATTTTTCAAACAACTTTAATATTTATTTTTCGTCTTCAGTTAATGCTAATAGACTTTAATAGAATTCCATTAAAAATATATTATTATGCTCTATGTTATATTAATGTATAAAACTTACAAAAAATATATTATTATAACGTTGTTTTATTATATAAATATACATATGTCTCTATATTATGTTAGGGCTATTACAAAAAATAAAGTTTTCTACATGGATAATCAAAATATCTTTGTAACGTATATTTTGAGTGTCCCCGTGCAAAGTGTGCGAAACGTCGGGATATTAATATAATGAATAAATCGCGTTTAAAATCCGTTAAAATCTTTTATTTCTAAACGTATATTTTATATAATGAATTTCACTAAAAAATAGGTATTAATTCCACGATTTCAAACACAAATATAGATGGTTACAAACAAGTCAGATAACCGCAAGATTTATTGACAAAACTTGACGCAATTTATATTCTACAATAAGTCAGAGCCGGAAAGTTTTTGGTTCAACTTCATTATTTGGTTTGTTAAATTATTGGACTTTCAGTTCCACGCCTACCTTAAAGGGTTGATTTATAATAAAATTCAGTTATTTTCGTACCTTATATTGTTGTTCGGCAAAGGTCGCTAATGTTCTGATTCCCTTTGTTTATCGACTTTTTCAATTGTTTTTAGTAGGTAAACCGCTTACATAAAACATAATTTATACGAGTTTTATTCGACTGGACTTTGTCAGCCTGAAACCTTTAGGTAACTAGTAGGTTGTACTTTTTTGGAATTATTTACTGCTATTAGCTTTAGTATGTTTTTCGAGCAAAATATAGAAATGCTATGTCTGTATTTTAGTAATTATGTCGAGATTAAGCCTTAGTCGAAATTAGATTAGGATTGCTTTTGCCAAATTTAACACACAAACAAAAACATATTATTCTATTTCTGCATTTAATTACCATGAGATAATTGCTTACTTGTTTACTCGATAGACATGTAGCTTTCCAGTGATAAACAAATTTCTAAAAACGATCAAGGAGTTTTTGATTGACAAAGAAAAACAACAAATTTTTCCTCTTTCTAATAATGGTATAGAAAAAGAGACACAAAGTGACAGAAAACAGTTCATAAAAAAGTTAAAGCTGCAATTACCAAAGGAGATTATTGCCATAATTAGCTTCGTTAACAAATAAAAAGTCACATTGAACCTTTTTGAGTTTTCCAAGTAATTAGGTTGCAATTGGACCCTAATTAATTCTAATTGTTGTCAGCTTAACGGACATATTACGCCCTTTGTCATTATTGCCTAGCACCATCCGTCGAGGGCTTCGGAAATTCGCACATCGTTTTTTATTCGCAACATATGAAATGGACTTTTTATAAAATATGAACATTCTTTGGTAAATTTATTCATAGATTGAAATATTTTTAAATTTTTTCGAATTGTTAGGTTCGGTAGAGATTTATCTAGAGCGATATGCTCCGCGTTTAATTTGAATTTTCAATTTTCATTATATCGGCCATATAACCTGCCTTTTCTGTAAAACATACTAAAATCACAGTAATACTAAATCTAAAATCTACTGTATGACAATCATTCGCAAATCCTTATATTATTATTATTTTTGTTTACATTTATAAATTACCAAGAAACCCCCAATTGCAAGTCATAAGTATACAAACAAGACTTACAATCTATGCAGAAATACATATTAGATATTCATCCCACTCTTACAAATTTTATGCTGAATTCTCAACGTTTATCATTTACATTTCCCACATTCAAAATGTTCATATTAATACATATTGTTTGCATAGCACTTGCATCGTTTGACCCATTGCCCTTTGACAAAGCTTCATAGATAATATAACACTATACAATGCTTCACGAACAGCTTGACATGGATTGACACAAGCTACGTATTGCTTGCTAATTGACGTTTACAATAGGTATTGTATTGTATTGTATTGTACGATGGGCAACTAGCGTTTCACAATTGCAGTATATTGGGACTATAAAATTTGGGGGAATTTTAAGTGAAGTTGGAACTAAAATCGATACTATTTTACATGCTTTTTTTTTATAAATTCTATCTTTCTATCTGTGTCTTTTACAATTTCGCAGCTGAATCACTACACCAGTTTTGGATGAAATTTGGAAATAAGTTGATGAAACCCAGTCAAACTTAAGCCTTACTACATCGAAGTTCAGTTAATTTTTATTAATTAAGTTTAGTTTTATCGAAAGATTTAAGAGAGTACCTAGATAGCTCTATTTATAACAATCGTTTTGTTATAAACTCAGTTTTAATCCTTCATGGATTAAAGTAAAGGCTACTCATTCTCACTTCTATATACTTTATAGTTTATACCTATCAATATCATAATCCAGAACGGCTATTACTCCGCTGCGAGCATGACCTAATTCCTTGCGAGGTATATGTCGCTAATTAAGTCGATTTTAATGAACATAAACATAGTAAAATAACTCTCGATTCGCAATGGAACCATCACAAAGACAAAGTTTAATAGAACAAAATCCTAAAGGACCAGTCTAATTGCTCGCATCATTGCAACGAAGTTTGGTAACGTTCCCGCGGCACTCGTCGACAGTTTTAACTTATATATCGTACGAATTAACAAGTTTTATTTAAATTGTGATTCGCAATTTAACATACGAAATTTTAAGAATCATACCTACTTTGATATGAATTTTTAAGCTATTGCATAGCTTCTATCGCGGGCCTTGAGCGCGGGGACCGAATCGAGAAAATCCGTAACGAAAAAACCTCACGCTCCCCACTCCGACGGGCTCGGAGGTGTGGCTTGAAGGCATGCTATGCAATAGCTTTACCGCGGCAGTCCCCGAGTGCCACACGTCTTTTTTTTAAATGAATGGAAACTTAAAAGGACCAATATTTTATTGGCTCTACAAAGGCTAATTTCCAATTGTTACGTGTTTCGAAGATAAACCTTTGATTCGGAAAGAGCTTATCGTTTTGCTATTCGTTAAATATTAAAGGAAAAACATCGTACATACCTATTAAAGTAAATTAACATAAGTTCTGTAGGTATTCTTTTTTCTTCCTATAAAATACAAAAGGAAATATTAAATGACTTTGTAAGGCCGTGTTCCAACCATCTTGATGCCGTATTGTCAACGTTAAGCGCTATAAAATTTACAACAAAGTGTCATCTCGACAAAGTTATGAGTTAATAGTTCTTGTATTACAGCTGTAATTAAAGGACTTAGGGCGCTTGTGCACTACAAGGAATTTTACTGTCCGGCATTCCGATTTTTTACGGTCCGGTGTTGCATGAAAAAACCGATGAATTGGCTTGTGCACCTGTCCGTCTTTACTCGGATCAGTGCGGTACAGTTCAAGGAAGTTTGGCGGTATAATGCTATCATAAATGATTGTTTTTGCATTTTACAAGAAACGAGTAAAAAATATAGAAGATGAAATATTATATTACTTCGTTATAATAAAAAGTAAAGTTCCGTAAGAGATTTAAAATGCGTGTTTCACTTATTTATTTTAATCGGTGACGAGGAGCTAAAGCTATTCCCACTTGAACTTTAACTTACCAACACTTACTTAGATAATAATTATAGGTCAAAATAACAATACCGACTTTTCAAATCACATTGCCAGCTAAAAGGAAGTAAAACAAGAGCTTGCTTTCAATTGGCATATGCTGTAAAAAGAGTAAAATCCAAGCAAGTGGGCATTCGAAAACAATTATATCTACAGCAACTCGTAGACACAAAAAACCATCCGGAATAGGGAAAAGTGAAATGTCGGACAGTAAAATTACGTATAGTGCACAAGCTAGCATTTAGATTAATAGCGTGCCATACCGGACCGTAAAAAATCGGAATGCCGGACAGTAAAATTCCTTGTAGTGCACAAGCGCCCTAACAGACACTGTTTACTTTTTACTCGTTCCTTAGCTAGAAGTGGTTCAATTGCATTGACAGCGAATTAAAAAAAATGAAAGAAAACCATACAAAGTAAAAATTCATACAACGTAATTTTAATAGATTATTTGTCATGGATAACGGAAACATAGTACCTACTCGAACTTAGTTTTTATCGGTACAAGTACAAACTGCGATAATAGGTACCAAATGACATATTAAAGGCACTACGTGAGAGTGGCTATGTGAAATATAAAAAACTGCACTAAATCTACGACCAGTACAATCAAAAACACTAGACATTTGCGTAGAAATTTTTTACTCAGTCTACGATTCACTTTGAGCTCTATACTTAATTATCCATTGTCAAAATAGAAAACCCACTGGATTTATTTGCAAATATATTCAAATATCTCATTGTTAACACTCAAATAAATTCCATAGAACGTGAACGTAACCCCAATCTTGTAACAAAGACTTTCCTCTCTCACGATCAAATGGTTCGCACCTATGAAATGCTCACGCGTGTTGATTAAGATATTATCATTTAAAGGCTACGTCACATAGACTGCAGATAATATAATATCCGGATTCTGACATAGCTAGATTTCCGTTTGGTATACTTTTTATAACAAACAAATACTGGGACCTTTGTATTCTTTCATTTGATTTCACAACTGGTTTAATTCCTGATTTAAGTTTGTAAAGTTCATTCAGCTATACAATAAAAAATTCACCGCAATTATACCTGATCATAATTAATAATTTAGGTAACCAACATATTATTTCAATGTCTTCACTAAATTTAATGAGTAAAATAATCGTTAATTTAATGGCTACCCAGAAAACATAATAACATTTTATTTATAATCCCTGTAGAAACCACATCTCGTTAGAGAAAGTCACTATTAACAGAGTTAAACGAGGCCTCCACAAGAAATTGTCACAAACACTTGTACTTTATCTTCAAAATTGTCTTCAACCGTAAAATGATAATTTCAAATGCGTAGAAAAATAATAACCTACATTTAAATTGCCAACGATATATCTTTCTAGGCTATCACGACTTCTATAATCGTTATTAGCGGCTATTGCGCTACTTATTAGATTGATTAAGCCCGTATTTGACCAAGTTTTATTATCGTTTTACGTAATATCGACAAAATGTGTGCCAAAAATAAGGATTGCAATAAATGCTGCCAACTTCCACGAAATCGCATTGCAGATTAAATGAAGCTTGAAATATTGCGTCCTTGATATAGTTTAGTTACTTTTGAAGGACGTGATATAGAAATTTACTGCGATTGGGACTTGGCCTAGTTTTAAATTGCATACCTACTATCACAGAATAATAACTAGTAGCTGCTACTATAAAGGTTTATCTAAGATTAATTGAGAGATTTATTTTTAACCTGCTTAGTTTTTTAAGATATTAGGGTCATTGCGCCTGTTCGCGTCCACTTAGTGCAGTTGGAAAGTTTGAAGGAGAAAATAAAAATGTTCCAGAACAAATTTCAACGCAAAATTTATGTAACGTGTTCATTACATAGTCTATTTTAAGATTTACTTTCAATTGTGTTGGAAATATCATGTGGTTTTTATTTATCTAGACAAATAGCAGAATTAGGCGTTTTACCCAGTTCGCGTCCAAAAATTCCAGTTTGCGTCCACCCGTGGACCAGTTCGCGTCCACCAGCTTAGAAAAGGAATTAAGAGTGTATTGGGTGATATTTTATCAGATAAATGCAAATAAAAATTAGATTTTAATAAATTATTTATTTACGAATATAGTTATTTAATAAAAACTGGCCAAATGCGAGTGGGACTCGCACACCGAGGGTTCCGTATCAACCTGTTTTTTTTTCATATGTTTTAACTGTAAATGATTATTTTTTCAATTTTTCCCTTATTTGTGCTATAAGACGTTGCTTCGTACCAAACTTCAAGTGTTTGTGTTCACGTAAAGTACCCTGTAGGTTTAGATTCCCTTGCGAATGTCGAAATTTGCGAAAATTTTCAGCATAAACGGCTGTATCTTTTGATTGCTTTGGCTTATAAGTTTGATTTTTTCACTGCTTCAAGGGACCGTACACTTGAGTATTCAATATAAATTTCAGCTTTATACCTCAACGCGTTACTGAGAAAAAGGGTCTTAAAAGAAAGACTGACCGGCAGACGGACATACAGACGGACGGGTATCAAAGTGATCCTACAAGGATTCCGGTTTTTCCTTTTGAGGTTCGGAACCCTAAAATCAACATTTTTATTAATATAATTCACTGTAAGGAAACTGTAAAAACTTATTTATATGTATTTATCTTCTCATCATTAATAGAACTAAAAATTAACAAAAAACAAAGTTACGTTATGTAAATAAATAACAATCAGTTCTATTAAGATTACCTACCTACCCTATTTTTTAGTTTCTAATGAATTAAATTTCTTTTTTGTTTATATTATTTTAACCACAGACTTATTGACTCTCATTCTCGATACTAGTCTCATTCTTAGAATACCCATTTTAAAATGAAAAAATAGCATAAAAATTTGCTATTTTGAATGAAAATTTAAATTATCAACTTGTAGTCTTAGTCAAAAATTTATAATCTATTTTAAATTACATATTTCAACAAACAATTCATTGATACGTAATGAAAAACAATGTGGACGCAATATGTTCTATTGTTATGCACTATAGGTATAGTTTGCGCCCACCGTGGACGCAAAATGGAAGTTGTACAAATTCGGTGTAGTAATTCGCGTCCACCTTATTTTAGCTATTAATTGTAAAAGAAATAAGCTGATTTATAATCCATACTATTCCATGTTTTGTTAGCAAAGTAAAGAAACAGTTACATATTCAAAAATTCACACTTAACAATAAGATACTTACCGTCAAACGCGACGCTGCGCACTATTTTTTTCTCAAAATCCCGCGCGTTTTAGCTCTCTCGTTTAATAGCCAAAATTAAATATTTTTTTTAAATAGGATAGGCGGTGCGCAGGCATATTTTGAATATGTGTGCATGTCTCTTATACATTGAGGTATTATCGGAAATTTTTCTTATTACAATTTTACTTAAAGTATACTTATTTTCGTGAATTTTCTAAAAGATATCCGCAAAATGGACGCGAATAGGCATGTGGACGCGAACAGGCGCAATGACCCTAGTTCGTTTTCGATAGAATAACTACGCATCCGCACCATTTTACTCTATAAATTGCAATCGAATCCACATATGATTGCATATTACTGATTCACACGAACATTCATTTCAAAATCAGCACGTAATGCTTCCTGCAAAACAGCTCTTTTAAAAGTACTTAAAGGCAATTCCTCTTTCATTCCCGGTTGTAGGCAAAACGGAAATTTTCTATTTAAATTGGCATGAGCCTGAAATGTTGAGGGATTTTCGACTCTGTATCTACAGCTTTAAAATCTTTTAGCATTTTAAAACTTTTGAATTCTTTCTTTTAGCGATCAATTAGCATGTAGAAATGTTCAAATGAGCTAGGCTTTTCATTCATTTTTCAGCATTTATTTAAAATACTCGTCCACACTTATCTCATATAATTTAGGAGTTACTCAACGCCTTTTTAAGTACAAAGCATCTTGCTTTATCTTCGTCTAGTTAGATGTTTGTCGTCAAACAAACTTGTTAAATGGGGACAAACTGTGTAACTGCTCTTTAGAGATAAGCGAAGGGCTTTAGAGCACAGGTGTTGTGAACAAATTCGACGAGCAACGTGGTCTATAATGGTAATACAGCTCAATTTAAAAGTTTCTTATAAGGTATGCGGTAAAAGTTGTTTCAAGGGAATGACATAAATTGCATAATAAAAATTCTCGATAGTATGTAGGGTACTTTCATTCATAAGAATTATTTGTGATATAATACACACTTTTAAAGACATGGTTTTATATCATGGTAAATAGGTACACATACTTTTATATAAATTTTGCTAACATTTTGGCGTGTTTTTTGAGGACGATGTAGAAATGTTATTTGTAGTACTTAGGCGATTAACACACGGTGCCGCGTGCCGCCGCGGTTGGCGGTGAAGCGGTTCTCAAGTTGCATTGGCTTCTATTAAATCCGTTGATCAGTGTTGCCAATTTGGCATAATTTATGCTAAATTTAGCATATTTTTACATTGTTTAGCATTTTTATTTGTTGTCTAGCATATAGCTTATTTTTTAGCATATAAAATAGTTATATAATAAAAGTTAAACCATGAAACCAACTACAGTTTTGCTACCTTGCATACGTAAATTTAGTCGACATTTCATGAGACATAGGTGGTAACACTATGCCAACATAGAACATAGACAAAGGTAATCTTTAAGGCGGGCCAACACGTTAGGCATGTGCCGTAAGCTTAGCGAACGTGTGGGTCCGCCTTTAGGTCAAACGCTCTAAATTCGGGGATTCCCCTACAAATGAAATGTAATATACCATAGACAAACATCATTCATGGTCTTCCTTTTTCTTGTGAAAATTTAAACAGGAGTACAAAATATATACTTTATTAGTTTACTTTGTAAATAAAAGTTCTTACAAATTAAACAGTACACTCGTCAGTGCTACGTGCATTATCAATAGATTAGTGGTTAATATGCCACCTAAATACAGTCAGCATTACCGGGAAGAGTGGGAGCAAATGCAGGATTTCAAGGATTGGTTACAGCCAGTCGAAAATGATTCGATGAAGGCCTATTGTAAGTACTGTAAGTGCGAAATGATTGCAAAAATCCATTGTTTAAAGTTACATATCTTATCAACGAAGCATAAAAAATTTTTAGCAAAATATTTAGCTTAATTATAAATCCTTTAGCAAAATTTTGGCAAAATTTTAACAGCCATTTAGCAAATTTTATGTTAGTCTTGCTGGCAACACTGCCGTTGATACCAAACACACATACACCGCCCGACCGCGCGGTCGAACGGTCCGTTTCTCGTAGGGATTCACTGCCAACCGCCCGCGCCGCGGTGCGCGGTGCCGTGTGTTAATCGCCTAACCTACACCATAGCTATAGGTACAAAACCAAATACATTTCTGTATTCTAACCATGATTACAAAACAATATTCGTCAGAACTCGAATCGCCCTTAGGTAATAACAGGACGCATTCCTAACATCCTTTCACGCTCAACATCGGTAAATGTCAAATAGCGGATTGCCTTTGCATCATTCGGGTACCTATATGAAATACAATTTCGTAGTACATAAACCGGTTTATGATGGAAACTTGGAAACATCATCGTAGCTACATGTTAATGTATAGTGTGCCACTTAAAACCAGATACATCGGTTTACATTACAAGTGTCGTTTGTATCATGTTGTACTTACCTAGGTACTTCGTTTTGTAAACGTAAACAATAGGAGTAACGTTAAAGTAATTTTGAACAAAGCAGCTGTGTAATTTTTTGATACTTTCTTGTTTTCACTTCCTCTGTTCAATGTTTATAAAATTTAAGATTTTTTCATTCATATTCATTTCACTCGTCTTGTCTCATCGTTTCAAAAGTCAATGACTTTTGCTCAGAGAAACAAAAGATTATTGGAAATCGACAAAAGATATAAAAATCTTATTTTCAAAACTATCTACAACATTTACACAGTTTCCCAAACTTTACCGTTTAGACCTTCCATTGTGCCCTAAAACTCGTTATCTATGTTATATCTAGTGTTATCTCGAACACATAATTACTTAAGCCCGTAGCGAATAGCGATGCGACAGGTTCCGAGAACATTGCTCTCATAAAGAAAGATTAGACGAAAGTTTCAAGAAAGATTTGAGACAAGGTGTCTGAATAGGAAAAACAAAAGGCATCGAGCACAATGCAACAAGTGCTTCTCAAACAAATCGTCGCACGGCGTTTCTTCATTCAACGTCCACCACAGACTTGAAGACAAAAAGTCCCTGCACACAAAAAGGTTCGGACGACTACCTGCTTTTTAACGAAGCTTTATAACGTCCGAATTCCGCAATGTCGATGACACATCACCTCCGCATTAAAACACAACCAGTATTTTATAAATCGCTTATACATCTATTATAGATAAATGACTCATATTGGAAACTTAAAAATACATTAACGACAAAATGACAGTACAAATTGAGGTAACGTGAGATATTGAAACTGCAGCAGTAATGTTATTAGATTTTTTTTGTGTTGGGTTCGTTACACTGTACTCATAACACTCTAATGTCCACGTAATTATAAATATCTTGAAATTATTTGGCAGTTAGTCTGCAACTTGTGAATATAATTCTATCATTAAAATTTACAAGAAATGTATCCATTCATAATTTATAGTAGGTAGGTATGTAGTAGTATTAGAAAGATGAACGAAACCGGAAGATGTTTAAAAAATTCTAACCTAACAGATTTATGTTAAACGAAAAATGTATCTACCAGATATCGAAAATTAAAAAACTAAACACGTCCGTTTAAAATACACCTGTTGCCCGCTCACCTGGCCCTTACGAATTTACATTAGACTGGCGTACCCAAACGCAAACCAATGTTTATCTCCTAAACACTAATATTTAATTTTAGTCCTGCGTGACGCACGAAAGAAGCCCAAAATATGTTCTTTAAATTTAATAACAAAATTGTCCAATTAGGTATTTACGAATGAAAAATTTCTGCTTTGTTATATTTTCTTTTACTTATTTGATTACAGTCAAGAGTGTAAAACTAGTTGAGTGTCCGTCTAGTATAATATCCGGTTTCTCGTACCTTATTCGCTGATGGCATCAAATCCTCTGTTTGTGTCTAGCTTCATTTAATTTAATCCTGCTACACGAACTCCATCCAAATCACAATACACATTTACACAAAACATGAAAACGTTTGTTAACTTCTCCTTAATTAAATTTCCTAGTTTCATTTAGTTTACTAGCTGAATTCTATTCATTTCATATTTTATTAATTTGGTTTAATCATTATACTTCTAATGTCAGTCAAAATATTCACTTATTTTTAATTTTAATTTTAACTACGATTTATTTTCACGAAATATCGCATCGCTTTGTGAGCGTAAACGACCGTTCGTCGTCGACTGCTGTAGTAGTACCCAGTACGGAGTACCCACAACAAGTTGAGCGTGCCAACACGAGTGGGAGGAGTAAAAGTGAAAATGATATACACGACTACCTAGGTTAGAGTGAGATAGCCTACCCACGATCACCGGTGCACGAGGTAGGTCTATAATGCAGCTGATGAAAACTGTCTCCGAAGCCAATAACTTTACACTACATTTTGTGTCTCTTATATTCACCATCGTTATACTGGTTTAACCTGTACATGACTGTGTTCCGATAAAGGTAATTTGAATTCCTGAGGAGTGAAAAAGACGGAGCCTTCAACAGAGGTTCTATACATATTATGAGCGCGAAGGGATACATGCGTAGAAAAACGTTAACATTAATTTGAATACGGGGAGTGGCGGCTTTTAACGGTTACCGATAGGTCATTCGTCTCGAACAATTTTAATCTACAAACTCGTTATCAGTGACATATATATATATAAACATCTGAACAAGAATCGTCTATTAGAGATGTTAACACTTTCTACTTACATAAAATAGCACTCTTTGTTAGGAGCATTCAAAGTTTATGTGATAAGTGCCCAAATAGATCATTTTTAGATTGCAAAACGGTCATGTACTTACAAGAAGTAAGGCGTAGAACGTTTAGGAACTTTTTGTTTGCCTTTTTCATTGCTGGACAAAGCAATTCACTTTTCCCAATTAGCTAAGCGAAGCACGCTCATCGACAAGCGGTGCTTTGTTTCCCAAAACAAGTGAAATTCTGCTATCTTCCTATCGACACACTTTCAAGACAGTGTTACGCATGAATTGTTGTATTTTGTTTGCTTTTTATACCGTGGAATTCTAAAAAATTCAAAAAAAGCATTGCTACCTTAAACATCAGCAAAAATTATGCACAGATGTGGCATATGGTAACTCTTACAATGTTTCATGTCAATCACAGAAATATCGATAGGTTGTCCAGTTTTGAGACCCTACATCACAACTTTTTTCGATATATCGGTAGTGGTTAACGCGCGCAGTGAATTGAAAATGAAAGGGACATACATCTGCATAGGGCAAAAATTCAAAAATATACATAATTTAATTTTTTTACTACAACGTACTCTCAATAATAAAATTACAGTAATTATAATAAGTCTTTACTCAAGTAACTTATTTGTCACTCAGCATCATATTTTAGCTCATCCCGATTCCACACGGGAAGACTACTTTTATAAATTTTTAAATGTTATAATACCAAAAATCGTTAAAATCTGCCCATTCATCCTGAGTGGTGAACCATTTTGAATATCATGACTTTCATTTATATTATATATTAACCTGCTATTTCCAGCAGTTCTACTTCTTAGCGTGACGATAGGTGGATAGCCTATAGATTTCCTCGACAACGGGCTACCAACACTGAAAGATTTTTTCAAATCGGACCCACAGTTCCTGAGATTAGCGCGTTTAACCAACTAACCAGAAAACAATCTCTTCAGCTTTATAATATAAGGAGAGATAAATAGATCTCGAATCACTGTAAATTAGAAAACTTTTCCAAGAACACTGCTGCTTACCCTGAATGAGTTTAAGAAGTTTTTAAATGTAGCACTGTATTATTAGCACTTATACAAGAAACAGCTAATTACAAAGTACATAAATTTGTCCTAGTGACTAGTCCCTCAACGCTAGTAAAGTTGTAGAGCTAATAAAGTGAACGTCAAGCTGACAATAACCAGATGTGACCGCGTGCTTCGAATGGTTTAATGCTGGAAATCAAAGAGACAGTTGACCTCTTTAGTTCTTGCAACGTAGAATAGTAATGACCCTACTTGGATCGTGAACATCAGAACATGACATAGAGGGCTATCATGAATCATTCGTCATCGATTCGTCATACGCTTTATAGCGGTATTGTGTATGAATTGATTTAACAGATTTTTGACTTGTGAATTTATTCACAATGTGTGTAATATCGTCACTTGTGTAGAGAATAGTGTTGGATTAAATGTCTCGTCGTCATGTCGGTTCAAATAAAATAGTTACTAATGTTTTGGTAACGTTGAATGTGAGAAGTGAACGAAAGTACGAAATGCTTTAAAGTTCATTAAAGGAAGTAGACATAAATTCGAAATTTTTATATTATCTATGTGTATGTGTGTTGTACCTACATACCCAGAGATGCTTTAAATTCGAATGCAACACATTTCTACCCACTTAAGTCGAGTTCTCTAAATCATAAAAGAACAACATTCCAAATAAAGTTTATTCACATTTTAACAAAATATTATATATTATACTGACAAGACAATGATGTCACCTAAATACCAGAAAGTTGACGCGATTCCAAGTCTAATTTAAGTGCTGTTATAATTAACCATGTACCTATTAATAAACATTCATTCAAATTACAAAAAGTAACTCCAAATTTAAAACTTATTAATTTTTTATTGAAGTCTCATTTTATTATGACCTAAATTGAACTTTCACGCTTGGAGTACCTATCCACAAAGCAGCCGTGATTGTCTCTATGATGTACTAAATAATATTTTATAACCGTTTACTAAATTAAAAATTAAACCATGATTGTTATCGTCGTTGAAATTATAGCTAAGAGAAAAAACTGTAACTATGGAGAAAAACTAATGCCTGCGTTGCCAAAACACTGATCTAACTTTAGATTAGAGACGCAAATCGTGAAAATTTCAGCATTTGATTGAAAGCGAAGTCATAAACGGCAAAGAAAGAATTTTGATTACTTAAGCATAAAAAATAACCTTTTTTACGAATAGTTAATCTCTCTTTTCTTTATTTGCATTAATGTATGGTTATTGAGAAACATTTCATCAACGTCAAAAAACAACATGAAGTTTGTGTGTAGCTTTAGTAGTTAGATGATTTGTTCTCCTGCTTCCTTGTACTTGCTCCAAAAAATAAATACATATTTATTTATCATATTTTGAGTCACATAGCAAATACGAAAACTTATCTAAAGATATCTTTTACTAATGTTCGCAAAACGCCATTGCACCCTATATTTACTCAGTTTATATTAAGATAAGATAATGTAATCCATTAACAACATTTCTTATTAGCAGTTTACTACTGTATAACTGTAAACATAAAAAAGAACGGAGCTTTCTTAAAGTAAATTCCTTGCCTTAACCTTTTGCAGTACAAATAAAAGAGTCTTGAAATTAAACATTCCGGACTACGTAAGAAAAATCCTACTAAGCGTAAAAGCATTTCTTCGGAGCAAGAGCGAATGTCTACTGAATTCCAAGTTTCTATTTCAATGTTAGAATGTGGAAATCCTGGCTGTACATACATCCTATGTGAACATACGAACGAATAGCGACATAAACTGCAAGATAAGGCTGGGACTCTCGTTTACCATAAAGTACAAACTACAATGCTTTTGTCGAGAGTAAAGGAAATGCCTGAAGCGTACGCGTTCTGTTTGAATAAAGGAATACTGCGGTATAACATGGGCTTGTGCCGTCATTGTGTGGATCAGAGAACCGATAAATACTCCTATGCTTTTAATTATTATTGATAAATAGGCAAGGATCAAGATCAACAAAATGGAAGAATTATGGCTGAGAATTTCCTAGTTCTGACACCACATTCATTTATATGTCTTCTTGCACTAATTAACCCTTGCTCCTCAGTTTAAATTCTCTTTTTAAAAACAATGAAACATTTACTAGGGGTGTTAAGCGTCTTTACCACTAATGTCTTAATTTAAGCTCCATATAATCCCCCGCAATCCATTTAATCTTTAAAAGCATTCTGGGTTAGTAACGCACGCCAGTGTTTGCTTCAATGTAAACATTTACTTAGTTCCCACGAATTCTTTGTCCATTCGCCTCTTTACGTTATGAGCAAACAGGTGTTAAATTAAATGATACTAGAGACAAGGCACGTTGAATAACCCTTTGTGCAGGCGATAGTTCCCGGCAGTGTGACGTCACACGGGAATGGCGGGGCTGATTACCTAAACACACGGAAATTTGTATTCTGATCCTTAACACGAAAGCGACAAGGGCGGTAAACAACAATGAAGCTCATATTTGAAGTACCTCGCTATCAGTTAGTATGAAACCACAATAACCGCAGAGCCTGGACGAGGAACATAACTGAATTTATGCTAGTATAAACAGAGCGTAGCGTCTCTTTTTCAAAGGGACTTTGTAACTATGCATTAGAATTTTAAATGAAACCTATGCAGTTTCTTCAACATTACTCAGTGTAAGAAAATGTTACATAACGACTTCTCGCATCTTTTATAACCCAAAATTTTATGTTGTTAAGGGCTGATTTTTCATTGCTTGGATAAAACTTATCTGCCCAATAAAGTATTACACGATAATATTAAAATGTCAAGTTAACTGTCAAATACGGGCAATTAGAATACGTTTTTAAAATGGTAGTTTTATACATTATTCGACGAATAAGTTTTAACCAAGGATTGAAAAATCAGCCCTAAAAGTTTTTAATGTACCTAGTTACATCTTTTTTGAATAAAACCACATTACACTTTATTTTATATTTCGTTAAATAAAAAGTAAACGGACAGTTTTAATATCAAGAATCTTTAAATCTTTATTTTTTTTTTTTTTGAAAAAAGCTGACAATCAAGCTATCTTAGTCCTAAGTCAGATACGAACTCACGAAGTAATATTATAAGATGTACCTTAATCTTCATCGATATTCCGAATCATAAAATTAAAAATGAAATTATATTTTAATAGTGACATAAAATTTATCTTTAGATTTATATGGGTTTGAAACCCTCAATCAATCACTTGAAAACTACTGGAAAAAATGAACGCATTTCAATATTTAGAGCAGTATTTTTAATTTAACATATAAAGTATTTTTATATCACCCTAAAACTTCCACGAAGCTCAGAAAAACGATTAAGCCATAAAACTTACCATTCCCACAGATGAACAAGGCAGTCAAACATAACGCAACCTTTTTCAGTGCTCATACATGAAGCCGGAGCGGCCATTTTGATTCCGTTATTTTCAATATGCTTCCTTGTATTCATTCAAACATCGAGGTATATCTGTAAAGAAAAAGTGCCAATTAGAAATTTGATAGACCACAATGATGATGAAATAAAATGAAAGTGAAATTGTAGTTATTGTTTATCCGTGTGGGTATTAAATTACAGCGTGAAAATTATACATTATTATTTATTGTCTTTGAGAGCTTTTTGTTATATAACAATTTTATAGTTTACTATTGTTTTCTGTGGTAATTAATTATTATAATAACTATCAGATTCAGCGGTCATAAACGGTTACGTTGATTTATTAAAATTGTTTTAACAAGTCGTCATAAAAATATGTCGTTATTCAT
>CAJQZM010039244.1:8058-32169 GCA_907164665.1 Colias nastes | reverse complement strand
GAGTAACTGCAAAAAAAGTCACCCATCCAATTTATATCCGCGCCGTTGCTTAACTTCGTTTTTCGCAACCTCAGCAATAGCAATTATACATCATCACTTAAATCATGAGATTATGATGAGTTGTTACCTGGTGAAAGGCCGACGGACAGACAGACATAGGGACAGAACGATAAGTAAACATAGGGTCCTATGGTATACTTTAGATACGGAACCCTAAAAACGGGAGTAATATGAATTTAATAAAACTAGCTTTCAATATGAAATCAAAGTTTTGTCCAGCCTCATTTCTCACGTATTGAGCTCTGATCCAGAATACTAATGAGGGAAAATTGCTGAAATCTTGTGGTATTCAGATAAAGTTTTTATTCGAATTTTTTGATGGAAAAAATCGATACGGAGTTTTTGTTTCTTTGGTGTACGTGGATAAAGTTCTTGTCTGTGTTAAAAATAAAAGCATGTGGGTTTTAAGTTAATTATTAATTATTCTCTGACTAACTGTAAGCCTCGGATTCGCATGCGTCTTACCTCAATAATATGGAATATAAGCTGGATAGTTTAAAGACAGGAATAGCCTGTATTATTTCAAACATTAATTACCTAACTAAATTTAAAATTTTCAAAACATGAAATTAATAGTCATATACATATTTCTGTAGTATTTTGTGAAAGTGAAAAAAATTGTGTCAGTAGGGATATCCTAAGCCTAAATGAAATACTCTTAGTATTAACGAAACTGCCTCTATTTCGGATTAATGTGTGACATCCGTAAGCCAGCTCAAACCCTCGTTTGTATTTATATTTTTAATACTTTTACCTTACTTTTAAAATAATTTTTTCATCTAAAATTTTAACTAAAATAATATATAGAAAATTATTCGCATTCATATTGATCCAGGAATTTGTCGGAAACTACCTATTTGAGATATTTTTTTTTTTGTTTTTGGTTGAACTTTATCAAAAAGAGATTGTTTATTCATGCATCATACTATTCTTCTTCTATTGCCTATTCGATACAGTATATACTTAGACTGTCTTGTGGAAAAACCTGTATCAAATTCTCTTCTTTCTACCAATATTTCTATTGAAGTCCATTTATCTATTTTTTAAACAATGTAAAGTAAGTATACTTGCAAGTTGCAATGCCATTATAAATGTAGCAAAATTAATTGTACTTTTTTATGTATCATTCAATAATACTGTAGCTAATTGGATGAAACTTAACATAGATCGTGAAAACTCTATATATAATATTACATATATTGTATCAGAATTGTGTCAAAGGGGTCTAATAAGAGGGAAGTTGTTTATAAATAAAATACAGATGAAAAGTCTAAATTACATTTTATTTACATCTTATCGTTGCACAATACTTAAATAAAACTTACACTATATCAGTCACATATCGTTGTAACATTTGAATGCTATATTACGAATAACAACTGCCTTGAACACTCTTTATGGTGCGTTTACATCAAACGAGCGAATCATTCTAACCCCACTTTGTCAAATTATTTTAGTGTAAACAGGCGTAGAGCATTCTTTCGTTGTTCAGTGCGTTTGAAAAGATTATATGCAATGTTCTAATACTGAACAACACTGAATACGAGTTTTCGTTTACACTAAATGATCAAAAGACTGCTCTTGCTCTAGCTCTATGTTCGTTTGATGTAAATGCACCGTTAAATGGAATGATTACTTCAGTACGTTATAATATGGCCATATATAAATGTACAAAATTATATTATTTTTGTATAACTTCAAACACAGAAAGTTAAGTAGATCGAATGATATTACGTGTTTTACTTTGGCATCTAAAATAAATACAAATCTGAAAATATTTGTGTTGACATTTTTATATCAATTTTTGAAGAAACTGGGTAGGTATCTAAAGTGATATAATATTATGTACAACCTTAAAATCATTAGAAATATCCAAACCACATAGTTGTCGATTTCAAGCGAATTTAAATAAAGTTTACATTAATAATAAAAATATTTGAAACGTTAGTATACCCGTCTATTACTGTGATGTTATTTCAAAGTTGCACTGTACGTGATCAAAATTCATTGTGTTTTTCCAATATATTTTTTCAGTATTCTCTTTTGTGACAATAAAAATAAATGACTAGTTTAACTCACTGTTAGAGCCAATCGATACCGCAATTTAATAAATAACTTATACAGATAAATACGTGGCCATAATATAAAATGCATACAACTAAGAATACTAAGTAAACACATTCATATTTGAGAAAACAACTACACAAAATGCCATGACAGTAATTTGTGCAAAATCAAGATTCATATTTATAGAAATTTCTCAAGTTGATTGTCAAGCAAATAATATCGTTAATAGATACAATTCAAATACATTTCAAAAAAGTTCACGATTATAAAATACAATACAATAGGAACACAGTGCAGAGCCAAAGATCGAAAACGTCCAATTCATAAAACTAGTATACATTAAAATATACATAGGTAATATTTACATAGTCCTCGAAACTTCTTTTAAAAGATTGAGCAGAACGCACTGTCACTATTAAAACTTCTAATATCACATTCGCAGTTAGATCAGTCACAATATCACACGATCACGTTTCAGCGATTTCTTTAGCATTAGAATCGCTATCTGTCTTGCCTATATTAACATGGATCGTTATAGCTTCATCGTTTTCAGATTTCATAACGACATCGCTCCATTGTACTTCAGCCTTCTTGCTATACGCTTCATTCTCAATTAGTATAGCAGACTTTGTACACAGGGCTTTACTTTGAAATTCGATTAAAGCGCAATAGTCGCTTTTCTTTGTTTCTGATTTGACGTCAGCTATATGGCCAAGTTTCCGTCTCATGACTTCGACTTTCACGTGATAGTTGTAGATGCAGACTTTGATGATGAAAGCGCTTTTTTGGTAGAGGAGGATGATTTTGTATTTTGTTCTGCAGCAGGCGGTTTTCTTTAGTTTGGTTTGGAAGTTTTCTATGAGGATTTTGATCTTCTGTGAGTAGACGGCTATGATGTTGTGGGTGGACTGGAGATGGGCGGATAGTTCCTCGAATGGGACGGAACAGCAGGTGGCTGTTATGGGACACACCATTGTATCGAACTTGCATTCTTCTTCGTGTTTGACTCTTATGTTTGCTGTGAGTAACTCGGTGCAACCTCGTCTGTAAAAAAAGAAAAATAGACTTTATTGGAGATATTATTTATGATTATTTTAGAGTGGCTCGTCTATTACAGCTACAATTTCAATAAAAAATTATCATATAATTGCGATCGTGTTGTGATGAGAAAAAAAGTCAAAACTAGTTTATCAAAATAAATGTAACGATTTTCTGACCACAATTAAATATTTGTGTGTTTCGCTTCGCTTCATGTGGCTTCATTGTCTGTTAAATTCAAAATTCCCAGAACAAATTCAGAATTTTAATTTACAATCGATGTCGTATTTTAAGAATTCTCACAAAAAAGTTCGTTTAAATTTGTAGTTGATGTTACCATGTTTGAAGAGCTATTGATACCACTAGAGAGTACCTAGGTGAAACTAGTTTCAAAGGAAAAACACAAATATAAGAACCGCAGCAAATTGAAAAGCTCGGTTTTCGACCTGGACATGGAGTTATTCAAAAAACGCTAAAAATTAAAACTGTATTTCAAAAGGTTTTTAAATTAAATTCAAGTGCAATGTTTACTTTGGAATAATTGTTAGTTCTTTCGTTACTCAGTTAAATCATAAATGAATAATATGTTCTTTTGTAAGAAATGTTTAATGAATGTGGTTTAAGATTATGAGGGATTTACCACGATTGAATTATTATTATGTTCTACATTGTTGCACGATGCTATGTGTACCTACTCGTGTAACGAATGCCAATTACCTGCATATTTTAATTGAATATATGACGTAAACCTCTATTCTTGTGAAGATGTGTTATTTTTCAATAGATTTACTATTTTTGGACTTATCTGGTTGCTGTATATTTAGTAGGAAAGAAATACTACGTGAAAAAAGTTTTTAAAAATACCGCAATATTTGAAATAGGTACATACATAAGTAGGTATGTAAAGGTTCTCAGTAGTAGGTACCTTAGATTAGAAATAGCACCGAGTATCACGCGAGCAAACCTATAGGCTTACCCAATGCATACATACAAATGATATGCTACATGATGCATTATTCATTTCACCATACACATAATAACCAGATGGACAATTAAAACAGCTCAATACATCAACCAATACCGAGCTCGTTACTATCCAAACCAAACAATGTAATTTAACGCTCGAAATAATCTCATTTGTGCTGATTTTCCGAATTTAGGCGAACGTGTTAATTCTGAAGTTATGTATGATTTTGGCTATCGCTTTGACGTTGGTCTGAGGGACTCGTGCCAACTTTATTGACTTCAAATTTATTTTACACAAAAGCAAACGAAATGTATGTGAAATTATAAACTTTTACTTCAACTATTGATCTGATAAGTCTGATTAAGTTTCTTGCTAATAAATTAATGTATCTACCATTTCATACGCGAAAATATTGTTAAATTAAGTTTTATTCGTTAATGTAATTCTGTTATTCTACTTGTATTGACTTCTTATCCTGTATTCTTATGATACGTTTGGAAAAGTTATTAGTAAGTAATTTGTCAATTTCTAGACGAAATAATAAAGTTTTATCACACTTCTCAAATGATTTTTCTTTCGTGCGTTAAATCTCACCTTCTACAAATACATTGTCATTTGTCACGTAATTTAAGCTATTAATGTGTGTTTTTTTGTGTGCTCACAAACACAACCATAAAGGTAAAATTATACCTATATTTAGGATTTGAAGATTGTTCCGCATTTTCCCAAATATATTGCAATACCATAAACTAATTGTGTTTATAACGGTATAACTGTAAACATAATCCTAATTAACGAAAATCTTTACGATCTGTTTGTCGTCTGCGTTTGATATTAAACTTTATTGGCGGAGTAAGAGCGTGAAATAAAACCTTTTTGCTTTGTCACAGAGTTTATTTTCTATCTGTGGTTAATTGTCTGTCAAAAGGTTATTGGCATAAATGTCTTGGAATGTTATTCCAGGTAAAACAAAGACTATTTCATTTCAAACTGAACTCTGTTTTATTCTTGAAAAGTTTAAAAAGTTCTAAATTAGGTATTAGAAACATTGTTTAACTACTTACTCGCATATATTTTTTTTATTATACTATCTGGTTTTCTTATTCTATCAATTAACATGAATTAATCACAATTATTTAATCACTGCGAGATAGACAGGGTCAAACAAATTTAAACTTATCGTATACGCAGAGTTAATGCTAACAGCTTCTACCTAGCATATTAACGGTCCCTAAATACTCTGCATAATGCATTCCTAGCGAGAGGTTATTGAAAAGTGATCAAATCATCTTGCCTCAACCCGCGGCTTTTGTTAGGAAATAATCGAGTGGAAACCGTAATGGAAGCAAAATATTAGACCCGCTTAATGGTCAAACTTATCAGGTAGGAAATTCACATTTTCCCTTACTTTCCGGAATGTTAATTCAATTTGAACCATTAAGGTGATTGCTACGATCTGTTCCCAGCCAATGTCCCGCTAGATGGCGCTGAATTCTACATTTCTAGTTTATTTGAGTTTTTGCGTAATTGGAAAAGATTAAGGTCGTAGGAATAGTCATGGCGGTTACTGAATATTATATTTTATTGAAATATGTCATATCATTGCCTTAAAATCCACCCAATTCGGTAAAAAAATGCATTATAACATCTGTCATTGCATACAGGGTCGTTTACACACACAGACGTATACAAAAATGATAAAGATTTAAGTCTAGATGGCGTGAATGTAAAACAAGTAGGATTGTTATAAAAATAAAAGTTATATTTGTTGGCGTAAACTATTTTGTTGTAATTTTGGGAAATAAATAATGTCAAAATTGATTACAATAAAACGCAGTTTTATTTTATTACATTACACTATTGTTTTTTTTATCAAAACATGTATTTGAAGTAGCATATACCTATGATATAATATTATGCTAAGAATAATTATTCATACAACAACAAATCTAAAACACTATTTACTATGGAAAAAAACCAGGAAGGTGAAAAAGATATTTACGATTTCGACGCACTCGACTTTTAGTAAAATATAGTAGGTAAAAATTAAACAATGGTAATGTAAATTCTAAACAAACTACTACCAAAATACAATTAGAACAAAAATCATTTGACTTGTTTATTTCACCCAGAGGCCAGAGGCGGCTCGTGACAAAATTGTATAGGTGTTCACTTGAAATAAAACAACGAAAATACAATAGCGTTCGGGATGATTTATTACAAAAAAATGAGCACCACATTTTATAAATGTCTATAACACTAAAAATTACAAAGTACAGGCTATTTCAAAACGAATTCAATGACTAGGTATCAATAATTAGTAAATCACCGAATTTGCATTCGCGAGCGTAGGTATCCATTGTGTTTGTCACTGACGGTCACTGACCTCTATAACTTATAGTTATAGAGGTCAGTGGTGTTTGTTGTGTAAACATGTATGTATTTGAGTAGTTAGTAGCATATTATATTCTGAATTTCTGATCCATGCCTATTCACTCAAAACTAATAACACTAATGATTTGTAACAGTAAATTATTTCAATAGGTAGGTATTTGAACATTTCCCAACAAGACGTAAGAATAATTATTCGTAGGTATACAAGATACAATAACAAATCTAATACACTATTTATTATTTTATTATTTACTAGCGGTCCGCCCCGGCTTCGCCCGTGGTACATGTTTACGTTTTCTCTCCATAAGAAGTAATAGCTAGAGAGCTAGCGCAAAGCTACCTGTATGTATTTGACCAGACCTGGATTTTTGTGTGTTGATTCCCCTATACCTACTATACATGAGATGAGGAGTCACTAAGCCCAGAGTGGTGGACGGGGCGCGCGCTTAGGTAAGACAGGTGGAAATTTTTGGCGAACTTTGAAACCATTTGACCACGTCTGCCATTTTGATATTTGAAAATAGATTATTATTACTATCGGAAAATAACAATGGCAGACCATTATCACGCGGATAACATTCTGGCAGACACTTATGAAAGTGCTGAAAAAAATACAATTTTGAAAGTATTTGACCAGATCTGCCATTCATATATTTTATTTATTAGGGTCTTAAAAACTTATTTTCGAAACGGCAGACATTTTCATTGCGTACAGACTTCAGCAGTCAACAAGACTTAGCTTCTACATGGTCAGATGTATATATGTATTACGTTCCCTGACCTTACATCAATGATTTACTTTATTAATGTTTTTATGGTCATTTACATTTAATTTTGAAAACTATGGAATAAAATTTATAAATTTGATGATACAAAACTAAATATACATTTGTAAAGAATCTCAAATATAAAGTTGTGTTGCAAATAACAAATCATCATTTAAATATTTAGTTTATTTCTTTATCAATTACAAAACAACATAAAAAAACACGCATGCATTTATTGAAATGTTCATTCATCATCACTATCGTATGGCGTTGTGTGACTCGTCTTCATAATCCATTGAATCGGATTCTGTAAAAGTAAAACGTAAATTATATAATAAAAGAAATGAGTAAAGTCAAAAATAATTATTAAAGAGTTAATCATTATAAACTTACCTAGTAAGGCAATGCCTTTGATGTCGCACGATGCCGCCGCGCCGCCAGTGTAGGTACTTCTGCTGCTACATGAAAATATGCTAGGGTTGCAACAAATGGGAAATAAAACAATTGTGATTATTACTATTATGATGTAATCATTTATTCATATGTACATTCAAAACAATTGCGATTATTAAATCTGATGTAATTATTTTTTCATAAATATATAATTATTATTAATTACATAATATATTGCACTGTGAAATATTTACGTATCACTTTATTTTTGATGTTCCTAATTGTCTTTTATAAAATTTAAGTGACGCATTCGCATTGGGATCAACAATCCGATAAGAAAAGAATGGAGACAACATATACATAGCTTTGATTTCAATTCTACAGATACAAAATATACAATCTATCTAAAATGATACAACGGATGTTTCCTGCGTTTTCTCGTCAAAATACCGAAACAACGTAATTATTGTATAGTAGTTGGGCGTGAAAGTAAAAAAACAAATGAAAAGTGTTTTCCATATGATTATTTATTAAATTTACGCGATTAAGAATAATTTCAACGATACAATTTAGTAACCGAGAATTCAGAGGATTAAAGAAAATACCTGCCTGATCATTTTATCAAACTCTAAAAGAATTATGGTTATTTCGCATCACTCGGTTTATTAGTTTGGTAATAATTATTAAAGGTACAACCCTAGCCATTGAGTCGAACGGTAGGCAACACAATATCGACTTTGTGCGGGTACATATGGTACATTTCTTCTTGCTGTGAAGCGTAATTATTATTATTAAGATTTTTTAGGCTATTTTGAATCAGCTGTTCTAATTTAATTCTAGAAATTTATTAAAACGTGATTTTTTTAAAAGTATATTATGAGTTTATAAATACCTCAACCAATAGTTATTGTGTGATGTGTCCTATCCTCATTTCTTTATATCTTGGTAGTTAACTAAAGTGTTAAATTTACATAACCTCAACAACAACATTTACACTGCCACTGCACTAAAACTAATATGGAATCCATCACACAGTCTATTGATCAGATGTTTGAAGTGTTTAACCACAGAATGGATGAGTTCCAAAAGGATCTCCAGACAATTTCAACAGCCCCAATGGGTAGCCCGTCTTCTAAATTAGCGTCTGACTTTACAGTCTTTCGCACATTTGTCTTGACATCACTACAGTGTCTACAGTCTGAGGTTATCCTCCTGAGTAACAAAACAAAAGTACCTACGACGGACGACCACGCTTCGAGTTGCCAAACACACAGCCAAACAACAATAATGAGTAATAAATTGTTTACAAAAAAAACAAGTTTTCCATTTTTCTGTATGAGTAGACAGAACTTCAAAACGCCACCTGCTACGGTTTATATTATGAACGATGGTTATAAAAATAAAAGTTATATTTGTTGGTGTAAACTATTTTATTGATCAATAATTTTGGAATTTAAAACTGTCAACATTGATTACAATAAAACGCAGTTTTATTTTATTACACTATTGTTTTTTTATCAAAACATGTATTTGAAGTACCATATAATATTATGCTGATCCAAGCATTTTCACTCAAAACTAATATCACTAATGATTTGTAAAAGTAAATTATTTCAATATACATTTCATAACCAACAAGTAAGAATAATTAATTATTATTCCTACCTACAACAACAAACCTAAAACACTATTTACTATGGGAAAATAACCAGGAAGGTGAAAAACATTATATTACCTATTATTTACGATTTCGACGCACTCGACTTTTAGTAAAATATAGTAGGTAAACATAATATTATGGTTTTGATTTTTGCTACTAGTATAAGAAAACTGCGTGTTCAAACTACTTGTTTGTCTGTCTGAAAATTCGGAAGTACTTTGGTAGTTTACCGATTTATAATAATATTGTATATATCGTTGTTTAAAAAATATTCAAACACAATAAAATATGATATACTGATTTATCACTGGTTTCAGTGATGAACTGATGAGTCAATGTTAGCCACTATACTTTCGTCATACGTGTGTATGATTGATGTGATTTGCAACGTGGTGATATTTCAGAAAAATCACGGGTCAAATTGTCCCACCGAAAATATAACTGCGTTATAAGAATAACTATACCTACGATAAATTATACATAATACAATATAGTCTCAAATGCATACTAGTGAAATATTTTATTTGAATCAATAAAATAAAAAAAAAATAAAAAATAATAATAATACAAAAATAAATTCACAACACAAGAAAATCCGCGCGCAAATCATAGCGCGTGACAATGAAATCAAGAACTTTCGAGCCGACGCGACGCGGACGACGAAGGAGCCTAACAAAAGTACCTACAATCATAGGCGGCTCGTGACAAAATTGTATGGCCGTGTTCACTTGAAATAAAACAACGAAAATAGGTACCTACAATAGCGTTAGCAGTACAAAAAAAATGAGCACCACATTATATGAGTGACTATGAGTGTCGATGGAGAGACGGAGCCAAAAGGTATTGCAAATATATTTAAAGATTATTTCCATGTACATCCAAATACACCGTCGTCCCAGCGGATGTCTCATGCTTGCTTACCTATAAAAGAAAGTGCATTATCTTTTAATGCCAATGATGTTAAGTTCGCTGTAAAAAATCTAGCGAAAGGTAAAGCAGCAGGGCACGATGGTTTATGCGTAGAACACCTTTTAAACGCGGGACAACATATTTACAGAGTCCTAGCAATGTTGTATACTTTTTGTATCCGTCATTCCTATCTGCCTGCAGACATGATGGAGAGCGTCGTCGTTCCAGTAGTTAAAAACAAATCGGGCGATATCGGAGATAAAGGTAATTACCGACCAATCTCACTAGCCGCGATTCTTGGCAAAGTTTTTGACTGCTTGCTCGATCGACGCCTCCAAAAATATGTAAACTTTAACGATGCGCAGTTTGGGTTTAGGCACGGCCTCTCCACAGAGCATGCTATATTAACATTAAAACAGACTGTGAAATATTACACAGACAGGAAGACACCTGTTTACGCAGCTTTTCTTGATCTGTCTAAGGCTTACGATCGTGTTTCTTACGAAAAGCTATGGGAAAAACTAAGATATCTTGAAGTTCCTTTTGAGATTGTTAGAGTGTTGCAATATTGGTATAACAACCAGATTAACTCAGTCAGATGGGCGGGGGAGTATTCTGATAGATATGTGTTAGAGTGTGGCCTTAGACAGGGCGGCCTGACGTCTACGACACTTTTTAACATATATGTGAACGAGCTGATTGATGAACTCAGCAAGACTGGTATCGGGTGTTCTATAGATGGACTAACTATAAATAATCTTAGTTACGCGGATGATATGGTCTTGCTGAGTCCATCAATTGGTGCTCTCAGGCAGCTCATTAAAATTTGTGAGTCATATGCAGCTTCTCATGGTCTAGTATATAATGTAAAAAAATGCGAACTTCTTGTGTTTAAAAGTAAGGGAGTCCCTGTACATGACATACCACCTGTGTATATTAATGGCAGTCCTCTTAAACAAGTAGTAGAGTTTAAATATCTAGGGCATATTGTGACAGAAGATATGAATGATATACAAGATATTGAGAGGGAGCGTAGGGCATTGGCAGTCCGCTGCAATATGCTAGCACGGAAATTTGCTCGTTGTTCTCCACAGGTTAAAGTTACTTTATTTAAAGCGTACTGTCAAACATTTTATACTTGCAGCCTATGGCTATCTTTTACGCAGCGGGCTTACAATGTCCTACGTGTACAATATAATAATGGCTTTAGGGTACTGTTGGGGCTTCCGCGCTTCTGTAGCGCGTCTCAGATGTTTGCAAATTGCCAGACCGACGATTTTTACGCGATAATGAGGAAAAGGGCAGCATCTATGATGAAGAGAATGCGTGAGAGTTCCAATGGTATTCTGAAGACATTAATTGAGAAAGTAGACGGTCCATTCCTTAAGCGGTGGGCAAATTTACATCGTATGCAATATAATTATGATAATGGATAATTTTTAATGGTTTTAATCTTGTTTTTTAATTGTATGATTTTAATTTGTATGGAATTTAATTTTATAATTTATGTATTACTAACATAGTTTCTAAGATTAATGTATACTAACACATAATATGGATAAATATCTGGAAATAAAAATATATTATTATTATTATGTGTATCTCACTTCCATAATGCTCGGGTACCATCATAAGGAAGGTACCCGGTCCTTTGGAAGGCTTACGTGGGGACACGGATCCAACACGCAGAGGCCCTTTAGAGAACTTTAATGTGTTGTGGGACACCAGCCGCAGCCTGCCCATGACTGCACTATAGAGATACAGCCCTGGGCAGTCCGCGGCCGATGTAGGACTATTGCAAGATAAGGAAACAAAAATAAACTGGGCTATGGAATGGGATGCTAATGTATCGGTATTAAGGACTATGGGAGACTATGGCACCTGCCTTTCTACTAAAATATAGCAAATTGTTGGCAGGTGGTGACTCGCCCTCTCACTGTATGGGCCCCCGAAATAAGTCGCTGCAATAGTGCGACAAGGGGGCAACATATTGTGAGCAGCTAAGGGTGGAGAGGCGTCCCTGGACTTTAAACTACGATCACGCGCTCCCTGAGGGTCCAGCATCACGTGCCCACTCGCCACTTACGATTCGCATCCACCCTTCGAGCTAAAAGCTCTCGCGACTCCACTCTGGCCGGCCGGTTAAGGCAAGCCAGAGGTGGGGGTCCTGTCCTCGTCAGGCTTCACTCCGACCGGCCGGTGAAGGCAAGCCGGAGATGAAGACAGGGGCCTCCCCCGGGAGCACTCGGTTCCCGCGGGGTCGCTACTCCCCGACACCCCGCCACAAGGTGTCCTGCGGGTTGACTGATTGCACGGGTGGAATATCTATTGTCACGTAGACAATAGATATTCCAACCGTGGGCGATGGGGTCGTCACATCCCTACGCCCTTTTATTATTATTATTATTATAAATGTCTATTTATACACTAAAAATTATAGAGTATTTCAAAACGAATTCAATTATTATTTTAGCAATAATTAGAAAATCCCCGAATTTGCATTCGTGATCGTATTCATAGTGTTTGTCTACACTAATATTATAAAGAGGAAAACTTTGTTTGTTTGTTTGATTGTAATGAATAGGCTCATAAACTACTGGACATTTTACCAATGTTTGCAAGTTTGTGATTACTTTGATAGTTTACCGATTTATAATAATTGTATACTTATATCATTGTTTAAAAATATTCAAACACAATATGATATAGGTACTGATTTATCACTGGTTTCAGTGATGAACTGATGAGTCAATGTTAGCCACAATACTAATCACTTTCGTCATACATGTGTATGAACTATGATTGATGTGATTTGCAATGTGGTGAAATTTCATAAAAATCACGGGCCAATTTTTTGTTTTGAATCCCACCGAAAATACATATATTACTAATTGCGTTATTAGAATAATTAATTACTATACCCACGATCAATTATTACAATTTACAATATAGTCTCAAATGTATACTAGAGAAACATTGCAATTTGAATCAATTAAAATGCATAGCATACAAAAATAAATTCACAACACAAGAAATTCCGCGCGCAAATCATAGCGCGTGTCAATGAAATCAAGAATGTAATTTTATATCAAGCCGACGCGGACGACGCGGACGACGCCGAACTAAAGTACCTACAGTACCATTTACCTTCAGTGTACAATACAGTTTACAGACCTACGACGGACGAACAATAATGAGTAATAAATTGTTTACAAAAAAAAACATAGTTTCTAAGGTCATTAGTTTTATTTTATTGTTATTTTCTTTGAACGATTGGAAATGAAATTACTCAATTTTTACACAGAACTTTGATTTATTAGAATTATGCTCATTATGTATAAGATAACGAACGCGAATGCACGACATCTAGCGTCAATGTCTAAACATCGCCTTTCGTTTAGATATTGACGCGCTAGATCTGTAATAAGTATATAGTCTATGCGCTAGATGTCGTGCTTTATGTCGTGTTTCGCTTGGCAAAAGTCACGCACACTACTGTAGAAGTGTCAAATTTTTCCGGTATTTTACTGTTGTTTTTCTAAGTAAATATTGTAAATTATTGATTAAAAAGGTCGAACGCGCACACATTTCATTATAGAGAAGTGATAAAATGATTAGTTTTAAAGAAATAGTGTCTGTGTTAAGTGTTTAGAGGTAATCAAAAATGTATGGAGGGACGGTCGGAACATCAACCTTAAATGTTAAGTGTTTTGGAGGTTTTATTCCGTAAAGAATTTTTTCGTTACTACGGGTAATGTTTCGAAAATAAATACATGATATTTAATTTATGACATTTTATTAAAACGTGGCACGTGTACCTACAATTAATTTTCAAGAAGAAATAAAATATGTAGGATGAGGATTATTGAGCTGTTTTTAAGTAATTATTTCTGTTTAGGTTTTTCACATTACGAAGTACCTACTTACATTTTTGATAGTTAGGAACATAGTTCAGTTATTAACATACCTTTTTTATATCAGTACTAGCTTTCCGCCCGCGGCTTCGCCCGCGTTTTCAGAGAAAACCCCGCATAGTTCCCTTTCCCGTGGGATTTCCGGGATAAAACCTATCCTATCTCTCAAGTTGGATCGAACTGCACCTGGTGTGCGAATTTTATTATAATCGGTTTAGTGGTTTAGGAGTCCATTGAGGACAAACATTGTGACACGAGATTTATATACATATATTAAGATACTAAACTTTTACCTCAAAGGTACTAAGCAATAATATTAAGACATCTAGAGGACTAAAAATGTCAAAATCTACCATACTACCATATTATCTCTAACATACAAAGGTTCTTACCTATAATTCCTGCAAGGCAGCATCAGATCATTGATAAGGCGTTGTAGCGCAAGGCAGGGGGTCGCTGGGGTCCGCAGAGCACCTCTACACCAAGCACATCTGGTCATGCGACGGGAGCACCGGGCACACCACACACCACCACACCACGGACATACGCAGGGACCACAACACTGCAAGAAAAGTCAAACATTTATTCAATGATACAGAAGTATCTAGAAGAATCTAGAACGACTTTGTAAGACTTCTTTTAGAAACACCTTTGAATTGTCATAATATAGATATTCATCATTTGCTACCGGTTCGGAAAACAGTTTCTATAGAGAAGAGCCGGGTAGTAGCTCATTTAAAAATGTCAACGTTACATTTTAAAATTATTTAAGTAATGATCCATTGAAATGTTACATTTTTTAGCCCTAACCTTGCATTTTTTAGAGGACGCAATTTTGTTTTTTTGATGTGTAGGGGGGGTCAGTGTGAAGCTAAAACCAAGTTTGTGGGGTCGCCACCCTTGTCCCACGGCCGCCATCTTGAAAATAGCGGTTGAAATGGTTTTTACGATATATCTCTTAAACTATTTAACTGATAAAAAAATATCGTTAACATTATTTGTTGCAAATTAAATTCTCTACAACTTTGGTGTAGTAACTTTTAGTCGTAGAACTATAAATAAAAAAGTTATAAGCGAAAATGTTCAGAAATTAGAGCCATTTATATTTTTCAATAAAACTTTTTTTTATCATTTTACGAAGAAATGATATCAGACCATTTTTGTAGATTGTTTTTCGAGGAACAACTTTTATGTACAACATTTTTTCATAACGTCAATAACTAAGGTTTTACAGCGCTCTGAAGTGAGTACTATTTTTCAGTACTCTTAACTATACATATATTGGCTATTGGCTCTTTTCTCATACTCCAGAACAATAGAAGCACACTGCAGAACATTTCAGACCTGCTTTTCGACGTAAAAAAAAGACGCGCGCTTCCAGACTCTACCTCCTGGGTGGTGGGGAAAAGATTCAATAATTAATTATTAGTGATATTGCAAAATTAATTATTAAAAATATTATAATAACAAAAAAAAACCATTACTGATGACAAATTATTATTAGTACACACATAATATAAGTATACTGTATAGTTCAGAGTACTGAAAATTAGTACTCACTTCGGAGCGCTGTAAAACCTTAGCTATTTAATTAATGAAAAAATGTTGTAAATAAAAGTTGTTCCTCGAAAAACAATCTACAAAAATGGTCAAATATCATTTCTACGTAAAATTATAAAAAAAAGTTTTATTGAGAAATATAAATATCTCTAATTTCTGAACATTTTCGCTTATAACTTTTTTATTTATAGTTCTACGACAAAAAGTTGCAGGATCAAAGTTGTAGAGTATTTAATTTGCAACAAATAATGTAAACAAATTTTTTTTATCAAATAAATAGTTTAAGAGATATATCGTAAAAACCATATCAACCGCTATTTTCAAGATGGCGGCCGTGGGACAAGGGTGGTGACCCCACAAACTTGGTGATAGCTTCACACTGACCACCCCTACACATCAAAAAAATAAAATTGCGTCCTCTAAAAAATGCAACCCCAAATGTAACTTTTCAATGGACCATAAGGTGACTAATTTGATGTAAAGAATGAATTTAGAACAAGAAAGTTTAAACATCAAGACAGCAGGAAATATTACATATTTATAAGAATAAGAAAAGGTTTCTTAGAAATAACATTATCCACTATTTTGGGAAGCTTATAAAATAATTAGGTACAATCAATTTAATTAACTTGATTTTAATATTATCTTAGCTGAAAATATTATAATTTCTAGACGATGAAAATTCGAGAAGCCATTTCTTTGCGAAATAACGGTAATGCTACTGATAAAACTATAATAGTTGAGTAAAAATCAAGAGACAAAACTATTAAATACGAACCAGATGATTTAATTCATTTAAGGACAAAAACTATTGAAGTACATACATTTCGCAGAATGTAACCTTTAATTCATTTTGAGATAAACAACTGTCAAATAAGGAATACCAATAGATTGCTCGATGAAAACATTTGATCAATTAATTACAGCAATTAAGAATATAGTTGTTGCCTTTAGTAAATCTATTCGTAAATAAAACTAGTAGTAAACTTTAATGGTCACTAAAAACGGTTGTTATTTAGAGAGCTTGCTTTTAAGTATCAAGGTAGAATCGATATAGTTGACATTAGAGATTCTGAAGTAGTAAATAACGATTGAGAAATCAATGAAATGCAATTTGCAGATAATTTTGAAGATATTAAGGGTGAGTAAATTAAGGGTGATTATCCACCAATAATGTGCGAAGATGTGTAGCGGGAAATACATTTGTAAAGAACCAATCATATCGCTTCATTTAGTTTGAAGTTTGAAGCATTAAGCGTTTGAAGCGATACTATTGGTTATTTACAAACACATTCCTGGCTACACATCTTCGCACATTATTGGTGGATAAGCAGCCTAAACAAAGGAAACATAAAATGATAACTAAGCAGACTCCTCTAAACTATTCATAAGTGAACAATACAAGAGATAATGAAGAAAAGCATCAGGATGATGTAAAGATAGTAGAAACTGGGGGGAATGTAGAAATATCCTGTCTGGACCTTATAGAAAGAAAGATAAAAGAATCAAATTTTTTTTTAATTTTTTTTCTCTATGTCTCATCATATATTCACTTATATATTCATGAGGTTCTATTAATATGTTTCAATATTAATTGAGAATAATGTTTAGTCATTGCACGGTAGTTATACAATTTAATGACAGCTATAAAATTAAATTTATCGATAGTAATCTAAAATCTTGTTACAGACAGATATTTAGCCAAGGTGATAAATGAGCGTAGGTATCCATTTACGTAGGCATATTAAACCAGTAGCCATATTATTAACATAGGCTTTGATTTCAATGATTATTAGAGCTTGTCACGTATTTGTTGACATTTACTAATAATTTTGTTATAATATGAAGTCTTAGTATGAAGTTGAATTGGATAAATTATGATTACCACCTTTTATTGTTTGTTGCTATTCACCGCGTCACCGGGTTTTATGCTTATGCTACATGTGTCGTTTAGAAGGTTTTGATTATGAAATACCTATACTAGCTGTGCCGTGCGGTTCCAGTCGCATATCTATACTAATATTATAAAGCTGAAGAGTTTGTTTGTTTGAACGCGCTAATCTCGGGACCTACTTATTTATATTTCTTCAAAGTTTCATCCAAATCCATTCAATAGTTTTTTCGTGAAAGAGTAACAAACATTGGTACCATTGTCACAAATTTTCACATTTATAATATTGGCAGGATAGCATAATTGTTAAAATTACCTGTAAAGGCTCCAAGCATATACTGCACTCCGCGTATCTTGAGAGGACTTCACCACAGTTCGGGCACGCACACTGCGCCGCGTGGCCTTCCTCCGATTGGTTCACTTCTAATGGTGGTTCCACTAGGGGTAGGGATTTTTCTGGAAATAAAAGTTAAAAATTATGTATTAGGAATAAAATTATTTTTGTTTAAGATTACAATTCATTTAAAAGTTAATTTTCAATTAAGCATTAGTTTATTGGATTCTTGTAGAAATCACGCTTGCTCTAAATTCCATAGCATTCGAAACGTCGGGTTAAATAAAATAATGAAAAAAATCCTGTTTAAAATCAGTTGAAAGACTTTAATTTCTTAATGTTTTGGTATGCCAATCTGTGTAAATATCTGTATAGAGAAGAATAAAATAGATTTCATCATTTAGTGTAAATTGAAATTAAATATTATGACTGGTCATTTAATAAATATTATGTTAATTTTTTACATTAAAACAAAAATAGCAACAATGAAGATGTCTTAATATTAATTTCATATTATTCTAGAATTTTGACGCTCAACTAGCCAAACAAAAAATAAAATACCTGATTATTATTATACAATATGTAGGTACATATTTGCTTTTATAATATACATATAATATTTCCGCACAATGCATAAATTACGAAATAATAATATGTTATATCTTATTGATGACATTAGAGTTATAATATTCTCATAATTTCCTAAATGTTAAAAAAAAATATAAGTGACGAAATATTTCTGTTAATACTGTAGATATTGTTACCTATTTTATGATAATAATATTATCTCAAATATAAAAAGTGGGTTATTAATCACACTTGATAGTAAAAATTCACATGTATCAATGAACTTTACAAAATAGCTTTCCTACTATTACCAATATTTGCCGTTATTTCAATATTATGCTAACTATATAAATAATAATTATGAAAGGTAATATATTTTGTTGAATCAATAAATGACCGAAACAACATCAATCTTTGAAACAG
Source organism: Colias nastes (assembly GCA_907164665.1). Taxonomy (NCBI): domain Eukaryota; kingdom Metazoa; phylum Arthropoda; class Insecta; order Lepidoptera; family Pieridae; genus Colias; species Colias nastes. Next base: position 13,225 of record CAJQZM010039244.1, on the reverse strand, counting down.
TGTTTTATAATTAATACTTTGGTGAACAGGTATTACCGATATGTAAATATTATTCGAGATTAAATAGTCGGTATTGCGGTTTTAACTGTCATTAATCCATGATATTCGTGTATTTGCTGAATATACATATATAAAATTTTAGATGTAGGTTTGGCATTAAATTTGTCGTATATTTAAAACTGAATTATCTTCTAGAAGCTGCGTATAAATGTATGTAATAGGTTTAGTACGTCATGTATCTACCCCTGTACCATTATGTCTTAAAGCAGTATTATTTCCAGCATGGGAAAATGACAGCACTATGATGATGATGGCGCTAGGTCGTCTAGCGCCATCACTTTCTGACAATGATAATAATACTATTATCAGACATAATATTAAACTCCGAATAGATAAGAATATGTGTAATTATTTCTGAAATACATATACCTATGTATCTCCTTATTAACAACTAGCCCCGTGCGCCCCGGCTTCGCCCGTGGTACATGTTTGCGTTTTCTCTCCATAAGAACCATCCTCGTACTTCAAGGAATTCAGTTCAGCCGTTCTCGAGTAATGCGATTACCAACACATTTTGCGATTGAATTTTATAATATAAATAATAACATAATCGATACAGTTTTGCGTTGTATTATAATATTATTATCGGTGAGTTTGGCTTATTTTTTAGAAATTAGAACGTTTATTTTACACGTTTTTGTTCTATTAGAAGAAGAAGAATAACAATGAAACGGGGGCATCCATAACAGTAATTAATGTTTGTAAAAACGAAATAAGAGCAACTAGGTACGTTTAAGCATAACATGTGCTCATAACCAGTTGAACCTTTCACTTTTAAACTGGATTCTTATGTAATTATTACGATAATCTACGAATGTTGGGTGCTATTTGATTGTATGACTTTTTATAACCTTGAACTGTTTGATGTTAATTTTAACCGACTTCAAAAAAGGAGGAGGTTCTCAATTCGGCCGGTATATTTTTTTATTTAGTGTATATGTATCAAATATGTACGGGAATGATCGAGTATATTAGATTTGTTGTCTATACTAATATTATAAAGAGGAAAGGTTTGTAATTATGTATGTATGTATGTATGATGGTTTTCACGCATAAACTACTGGACCGATTTCAAAATTTCTTTCACCATTAGAAAGCTGCATCTTCACTGAGCAACATAGGCTATATTGCATTTTCAAAAAAATTAGAGATCCTTACCAAAAATGCAATAATGTAACCCAAGGTGTAAAAAATTCCTTAATAAAAATTCTGTCATCGCGTGCGCTGCGGAATCTATTCCTTGAAGTACGAAGATGGTTATTATGAAAAAAAACGTAAACATGTAGGTCAAACGGGCGAAGCCGGGGCGGACCGCTAGTTTTAATATATGTTTATGTGTGAGTTTGTTTGTGAGTATCTCAGAAGAATAAAATATTTTATGATGAGCATACATTTTAGTACTCCTTTATGTTGTTGTTTTATAGTTTCATGTTATTTGAGTTATTGTGCAAAATTTAATATTAAGCTCCGATGATACTAGCTGTGCTGTACGGTTTTACCTGCATTTCCCTGCTCCTGTTGTTGTTAGCGTGATGATATATAGCCTATAGCCTTCCTCGATAAATGGGCTATCTAACACCGAAAGAATTTTTCAAACCGGACCAGTAGTTCCGGAGATTAGCGCGTTCAAACAAACAAACAAATAAACTCTTCAGCTTTATAGTATAATATGATGACTAGTAGTAGCGTAAACCCTTTGTATTATAATTGGTACATAAAATGATTTATGTGGTTATTATATTTATAATAACAAGTTTAGCAACATTTGTTGCTAAACTTGATGATTAATGACGCAATATTTTTGGTTGCTTAATAATGTAAATCAGATTCTTTATAAAACAATAAGGAAGTCATACGTTACATTTGTGATACAATAAAATAGAATATTTTAATTTAACAGCGAACAAGAAACAGCGACTAGATTTTATTTTGTATCTATATACATTTATTACCTGTACATTTATATATTATTATATCCCTAGGTATATTATAAAATATTGTTCTGCCCTATTGCTCCTCTTTCGTGTTATCTCTATAAGAACCTTCTTATTGCCTTAACAAAAACGTTAAAAAAATTGCCAAATTGTTCAAACCAGTCTTGAGTTTTCTTAGCATTTTCATAACTTAAATACCTAGATCATATGTAATTCATATTATGTAATTTTTATTAGTGACTATATATAAAGAACCTTTGATAAAGGTGTGTATCGACCTTGTTGAACATCCTGTGTTTTATGAGAAAAACTTTTTATATTTTCTTCAACATTAATTACCATATACATGAATACCTTTAGCTCGTTTAGCATATTAATTATGTTTTTTATGCTTATAATTTATATAATGCTGTTTAAAACAATGAATAAAGCAATTTCAAGTTGTACTTGACCGCAAAACTTATCGAAATGTCGACAAACATGTTTTGTTGAGGGTAATTATGTTTTTTGTTTCTCTCAAAAATGTCGTAAGATTAGTAAAAAAAGTAATTGTTTCATATAAACGTATGGTTCGTACTGGGAAATTACTTTGTTAAAGGATAAATATCTACTTACGACATTTTGAAAAAAAAAAACCAAGCAAACATTTTAAATTTTACCGACTTTATTATAATATATTATGTTAACGGAAATGTATGTAATCCGTCATTGTATTAAATTCCTAGGAAATGTATGTAATTCCTAAAATCGCACGGAAATGTGTGAAATAAATTATTTTATACACATTTCCTAGGAAATCTATACATTTCCTAAATAGCAATCGGAAATGTAAAACATCTAAGATATTGGAAGGTACACGGGAGCCGACGGAGCCCCACTTTGTGAACCATCTTTTTGTAGAATTTTGGAAAAAGACGAATTTCGGCATATTACAAAATGCCGGCCGTTTGTAATACGGCGGATTATACAATCCGACTGCGACATGTACACGGGGACAGCGGGACGAGGGGACTGATTACTTACCAAATGAAAATTTGATTTGATTGAATATAAGTTGATTTAAGAAATGTTAATTAATAAGATAATATTAACATATTATTATTATTTTACGGTGAGACTGTTACCCGATTGTCTCAATAAGTGCTATAATAAAAAAAATAACAACGTGTTTTATTACAGAAATCATTTACTTTATACATTTCCTAATACGATATTGGAATTATATACAATTCCGAGGAAGATTATACATTTCCTAGGATATATATGCATTAAATAGTTTATTAAACAATATTTTATACATTTCCTAAATGGTATCGGAATTGTACACATTTCCTAGGATTTGTATACAATTCCTTGATTTGTATACAATTCCTTGATTTCATACATTTCCGGTAACATATATAACTAATAACAATATATTATCAAATTTGTTAAAACACTGAAAGCTGTCCACAGCTTATCGACAAAATCAGCTCTAATTGGTAATTTGATATCAATAATTTCTACTTTATTTACCTAGGTACTCTTGATTTTTTGTGATTTGAACAAGATGAATTGGGAGTACTTACTTACATAAACATTATTTTTTCCACTTTTTTGTCGTTCAAAAAGTTATATACTTAGTTAAATATAAAAAACTGTTTTTATGTTTACCATGTATACGTTACATAAAAAAATAACTTGACGTATTTTGTTTTAAATGGCCGACATCAATTAATGTAATTAATATAGCTTCAAAATACATGACATCATGTCAAAGTATCATGTCAATCATTATGGCAGACATTTTTCCAAGTCATGTTCGGACTAGTTTTCTTTCCGTATAATATTTTTTTTAAGTATTTGTTTACGTAGGTAAGTGGTTTAAATAACAAAATCTATAATTAAAAATATTCTCACTTCTTTTACCATTTTAAAATTATTTCCCGCCTATTTTGTATCTGTGCCAATAAGTAGACCATAGATATTATCAATAGTAGAAAAAGAAAATGAAACCTTGGCCGCTTAAGAAAAAAAAAACAAAACAATTATGAAATGAAGTGTTCCAAATTCAAATTGTGATGTTAAACAGTTAGGCGGGAAAATAGAAACTGTAGATAGCAAATTATGTCGTCTTTTGTATTACTTTTCAACAAAAGTAAAGCATTGGTATGTAAATAGGTCTGGAACTTTCTGGCCTTTTAGTGTAGTTATTTAAGAGGCCGTATCGATTTTAAGAGTGATTTTGACTTGTTTCTTTAATTCTTTAGGAGATCGTTTAAAAAAACTAACTACTATGTTATATGAAAGTAATGGTATAATTTAAAATTCTCTAGAATATTCGATTATATAGATCTGCCCTAACAACGTTTGCGCTCCCGTATATAATCTAAAATTCTAGAGAACTTTAAATTATTCCATTTCTTTCATAAAACATATAATATGTATTTTTTTTATTGCAAATTTTTAAGTATTAACCTATAATTTAGTGTGTATTTTTTATTTTTTTTTAACTCTGTTGTAAGAACTAGAAATTCGACGCCATATACGCATAAAATTTCATCAAAGTAAGGCTATTTTAACTTAGATGTTCTTTGAATTTTTCAATAAAAGTACATAAATTGTCTCGAACATATTTTAGGATGTCTCAGTGTCTTTACTGTAGTATATTTTATAAGAAAACTTCTTCTATTAAATTCCGTGTAAAATACAAAGACACGAACGTCCCGCATGGAAAAAATTGAAACACGCCTTAGGTTATTGGCTATTAAACAAACTGGACAATGAATATCAATAAATTGTCTCGAACGTATTTTAGATATTGAATGAATCTTTAATTTAAGATATCATCACACATTGTTACTAATTTAGTTTTGTTAAACGAGCGTCTAAAGAATTACAGAAACAAGTAAAAATCACTCTAAAAGCGATAAGGACTCTTAACAAATTGTCCATTCACAATGTTCAAAATAAACAATTTTGTACGATGATTACGTAATTCATAGTTATTTTTGGAAACAAGTTAATAAATACAATACTATAATAATATATAAATATTTATAGATAGTAAGATAATAAAGAATTAAGAATCAAAAGATATAAACAGTTAGTCGGTATGTTTGTACAAATTCAAATGATGTAAGTATCACTACATAGTATAAAACAAAGTCGCTTTCTCTGTCCCTATGTCCCTA